>OZ018326.1:134126068-134373738 GCA_963969495.1 Ceratothoa steindachneri
TCAAATGAGAGTAAAGTCAGTCTAAATGCAAAAAGAATGACAGCAACAAGGCCAATGGGTGATTTTCATTTTCCTGTGCCTACTAATCTAAAGCAAAGATGCAAATGTTGCATCAAGGCTTACGCACATATGAAAGGTAATGAGTGCAACATTTCATTATACCTGTTGAAAGAGCAAAATTGTTTTATTACATTTTATAAAAAATAAATGGTGTGTAATTATTTTATTAAAATTAATGAAAAAAGAATTAACTTTATTTGGGGGAAATGTGGTTACTAAATTCCAGGTTTTCTTTTTCATTTTCACAATGATTTTATTTTTTAGGTTTTTTCATGTCTGCATCAACACTTCCCAATGATAACATGTGGAATCATTTTATTTTCATGCATTTCCTTCAATGTTCAATAAAAAAGTTGTAAATGTGCATTTTATGACCTAAATTAAATGTTTTAAAGCCCCCCCCCCTTCCTAAAATTATTTGCCATAAGCAATAATTTGGGACAGAAAGGGTTAAAGCCTAACTAGGCTAGCCTAGTCATCACTTGTTCTGCATTAGATAGAAGTGCATTATTAGTTCAAAATTGTTTGCATAGCAATTCTTATTCGCTCTTATAACGATAAAAAAATATTATTTTAACTGAAAATATAGGATTTTTTTTTCATTTCCAAACAATTAATTGTAGCATCACTAGTTTCTATTGAATGGTTAAAGAGGAAAATCATATAATCCAGCATAAAGAAGCAGTGAAGGGGGAATAAAAAGTTAACTATTAAAAACCAACTGGATTTTGTAGATATGAAAATATGAGAGAATTCAGGATTACACAAGTAAACAAAAGAATTGCCTTGGACTGACACAAACCTTCAATTGCATAGGATTCAGCAACAACTCTGAGAGATCTTGTTGGTAACATCTTTTCTGTTAATTGGTGAAGACCAGCATCATCCAAACGTTTCATAGCAGCTTGATAATTACCACAGGCATACTCCAATTTTGCCAAGAGAAGCAATGCATCAAGGGACACATCCAGCTATAAAGAGCATTTGATTTTTCAATGAAAGAGCTTGGAGTAAATTCTGCTATATATATATAAAAAAAACCAACCAACTCAAAAAGCAAAAAAAAACTATCAAAAAACAACCACAACAAAAAAAAGGATGAAAAACCTATTACCAGGTAATTAAGGGGTCCCGCTCCATCAATGGCTTGAGTATGCACACAAAAGGCCAAAACATATAAAAAAAAGTATTTACAATGGAGGACAGCCTCCTCCATGAACTCAGTGAATCCATAGTTAGGAGTGCACAAATCCAAGGAAGAGGATGTCAGGCAAGATGACCGGATGTTCTAGGAATAGTAGTTAGGCTCATGGTGACAAGGTTGCCAGAGAAAACCTCAATGGCATTATCAACCAACCTAACTCCTTGAGTGGGACAGAGTTATCGGTCATTTCCTGAAATGCGGAACACTGGCCCATTCCAAGCAGCAGCACAGAAAATGATAAATGGGGGAGTGATCACTACCATGGAGGATATTGACCACCACCCACCAAAAATCAGGCTGTGCATCAGGAGAGCACAGGGATAGATCAAGAAAGGAAAATGAAGCGGTTCTCAGACAGTGATGCATAAACTCATCCACATTTAGGACACAACTCCAGCTCATCAATTAGGTTGGCAAGGCACTGAACTCTCAGATTGCTCATGTAGAACCCCCCACAGTAGGTTTACCATACAAATCCCCCGAGCAGAAGAAACAGCAACCGTGCCACAATGTAGTAGAAATCCCCTGCATTGAAGTTGGTTGATGGTGGAACATAACAAATTACAAAATACTTCCTATCCAGGTGTAGCTGCACTGCCACTGCCTGAAATGAAGTATTTATAGCAAATAGATGAACGGAAACATGCAGGGTGCAAATTGTGCATCCTCCACTGCCCAGCCCTCATCCTGCGGTAGCAAGCTCACAGAAGGTGCTTCTTAAATATTGAGGTGTAAGACATCCCAGGTAGCGCTGGGCATGCCAGTACCAAGTCCTTTTCTTTTCTAGGAAATACACACCACCTTGCTTTGAAGATGCAGGGTGCAGCTATCCACAATTAACACACTTGGCCATACATAAGGAATTATTATGTATAGTGTTGAAGCAACTCAAACAGACTTCTACATACATGATCAATTTGTATAGCTGAAGCAGTGACAGTTAGAGCACCTCTGCAGCAGTGACACCAATGCATTCATGCAGTAGTGATACCAACCGACATGCACAGTCACATTTTTTTTTCAAATAATTTTAAAGCTGGGAGTCAGCCAAAGAAACCCAACTAGGGAAAGAATGTTCAAAACATGGCAAAATCTTCCAATTTTTCAACTTCTACCACCAAACAGGGTCAGTGAGCATCAATTCCACTAAAAATTTACCCACTCCTTTATCTCCTATCAATCACAAAGCCACAGATAATTTTTTTCCCCCACCGCACACCAAATGAGATCTTTCCTTCTTCCCATACCATTTTCTCACTCCTATACACTGAAGTGATCACAAGTATCAGGTTCCTTATAAAATCTAAACTGTATGCCAGGCTACAGATGATTACTCTCCTCATTCAAAAAGAATTGGACAGTAATCAATCAACAAGGCATGAATTACCACTCCCACATTCAAGTAAAAGATTAACAGTTCTAGAATATATGGGAAATTAACCTCTTCCAGCCAATTTAGGAAAACAAATAAGGGAATATTGAAAAATATTATTCAAAGCATCATTAGGTATAAATGAATGGAACAACCAAGAGGCATTAAAAACTGGGCAAATATTTTGGTTCACAAAATCCATATGGTATACCATGACAATTTCCTGTTACAAGTATATGACAAGTAATATAACTTTGTAATAATAAAATTTAGAATATGCTGATTAATAAATACCCCTAAATCAAAATATTAGCAAAATATTTTTGTTCACAAAATCCATATTGTATACTATGACAATTTCCTCTGTTAAAAGTATATGACAAGTGATATAACTTTGTAATAAAAATTTAGAATATACTGATTAATAAATACCTCTAAATCAAAATATTAGCAAAACATTTAATTCACTTTGGTACTGCTAAAATAATTGGTGAAATTTAATATACAGAAACTTGAAGATAAAAAATAAATATACTTATCAGTAGCAAAAAAAATGTCATCTAATCCAGATTAGTCAACCTTGGAAGTAGAATATTTAGGAGATTGGTGTAGGATGTAAATATAATTAAAATTAAATCTTGAATTGTGATCAATTTTATTTAAGTACTTTGAAATGAAGTGTTACAGTAGTACATTACTGGGGTATATTTTTTTTCAAAATAATAGAGCAGACTTCCTTATTCATTCCTGGTCATCTAAACAAAATGTGAAGGAAAATTTTGTCCCTAAGGATACCTTGTTACTCTACATAACAAGAATAGGAATTTTATCCTTCTTATTATGGGGTAATCTAAAAATATCCTATTAGGTTGTCATATATGTAAAGGCCATTTTGCCAAAGTTTAAATGAGAAGAAAAATGGCTATTTCATTTATGAGAAAATAATAAAAGAAATATTGCTAACTAAAAAGTAAATTTTGGCAAAATACAGAAGGAATATTGAAAAGGAAGAATAAAAATCTATTCAAAGGATAATTCTTATCTGAAATAAAATGTTACCTTTTTTGAAAGATCTCCAGTGCACATTTCTAAATATTTTCTTGCTTCTGCTAATCCAGTTTTTGAAATGGGAATCTTTGCTTCAGTTGGTGGATTTTCTTCTAAATATGATTCTAGTTTTCCTTCTCCAATGAGAAAATTTGGAAGGGTTTCTGAAATTACAAAAAATATATATCACATACACATAGAGAAATATAATAAACAGGGTACCCTTTTAAAGAAAAGTTGTAAGATCACAAAGTCTCATTAGATGCTTCCTGGTACATACTCAGCCATCCAAAATATTCCATAAAAATCTACAACTATGCGGCAGTAGTCCCCCCAAATACCACTTTGATGGTATATGAAGTTAGATGAAAAAGATGACAATCAGGAAATTGAACTAAATGGAAATATCACAAAAAGTGAGCTTTGAAATTTAACTCTACTTTTCTTTCCAGTTCTATATTTTATTTTGTTACTTACCACAGAGGCTGATAAAGCCATTGTGGGTCAAAATAGGCAAAATCAAATTGATACCATAAAAGTTAGCTCCTCATATATATCTCTTTTAATTTAAGCAAGCTGCTTATCTCACTCTTTTATTTAAACCTCAATTTAAAACTCTTAATAGGCAATATTGCAGATCAAAACAAAAATAGACAAAAATTAGTTAAATACATAGGCAAAATTATATAAGAGGCAAAATTTTAATCATTATAAGCTTATATATATGGCAGGCTGAAGAGCTGAGTGATGTGAAAAATGAGGAGGGTGCAACTTGCACATGACTGTATAGTTTTAAAACGGTAAATAAGGATCCAGATGGAAAGAGAATTTATTTTGGAATATGAGAAATAAGAAAAATACCTTTAGGAACAGAAAAAAGACTGACAAAGAAAATGAAATGTGCGTCTTAAAAGGAGATTACTTAGGGCACTGGAGAGGGAATATGTGCAACTATCCAGATTCTGTTATGGAATGGGTGCAGTGGTTGTATTGTAAGGTCTTTGAAAGTGGAAAGGTACCCCGAGGGCTGGAATAATCCTGCAACAATGTTTGTATAAGTGCAAAGAGGAGAAAGGTAACCAATAATTGCATGGGAATAATTCTGTTTAGACAAATATAGATAGGATAACATTTCAACTTAGTGCCTAAAAAGGACAGTTCAACTCGTGCCTAAAAAGGACATTTCAACTCAGTGCCTAAAAAGGACATTTCAACTCGGTGCCTAAAAGGACATTTCAACTCGGTGCCTAAAAGGACATTTCAACTCAGTGCCTAAAAAGGACATTTCAACTCGGTGCCAAAAATGGAAAACAGAGAATGAAGGGAATGAGCAATGGGAGTATAAAGTAGTTAACAGTGTAAATCAAGTACAGTAAACCCTCAATATAATGAACTATATGGGGCGGGGAGTCATTCGTTAAAGTTGAAAGTTCGTTAAACCCAATGGGCGTTAAAAGCAATGAAAATAACGAACCATGTTCATTATGGATATGTAATACGTATGTAATTACTAATAAAGTTAAGTGGACTATACAACATAGTATTTATAAACCTTGCACTGTAGGAGACATATGACACACCAACGCTCACTCAGGCTAGTCGTAATGCTTGCCTGTTTGTTATATCTGAAATTTGTTATATTGAGGTTTATTATATCGAGGGTTTACTGTACTTGCAGAAATATAGAAACAGGCTAATAGATTAATGGTGTATCCTGAGTTGATCGATTTGAAGAGCAGATCATTATTTTTAAAGTAAAGCAATATTGCCGATCCTAAGCATGCGATGTATAAACTCTTGGATGGAGAAAAGTTTTATTTGGAAGTAAGGAGTGACAGAGTGAAAGATGGCCAGACTAGCTGCTTTTATAAGACATGGATGCATGAAGTGTTTATAAGACATGGATGCATGAAGTGAATGCTGTGATGGAGTTAGTTATGATATTTTAGTCTGTGACGTGACTTTTGAACAGGAGTAATCTTTTAATCATCTATCATTAATGTGGTAAAGATGAGGCAAATTGTAAGAAGGTTAAAAATGGTAGGAGAGTTTCAAGGGTGATCCCAATGTTAATGAATGATAAAGATTTGAGTAACAAATGGGCAAATTTAGATGAGTGTGAGTGAATGGATTTCTAGAAAGAGTGAGAAAAGAATGGGTATGAAGCATACATGGTGTAAAGAAAGATGTGAATGAGGCTGTAATTGTGCCAGATTAAACCATTTGTTGAAACATATCAAAATTGTTGATGCACTGATCTTACTTGGATTTTAATGCACCAAGTCATTGCTAATTACCTTATTGGTTAACTATTTAAACTTTTACCATCTTTTGGCATAAAAGTTTTTATATCAAAACCTAAACAACTTCCCTATCAAATTCCTCTTATGACCACTTGGTCTCTTCCTCCATGATCACTTCAAGTTCTAGTATATGACTGATCTGATTTAATGAATAGCTTACATATATACATACAGTTGTCCTTGGCTTAGTCATATCTCTAGGCCAGCCACTTTTACAAACTGTCAACCAAACAGGGTTCTCTTAAAAACCAAGCACTGGCTGGTTCATGGTGGCAACAAATGTTGGTGTATGTGTTAATCAAACAAACAGATGAAGTGGTCAAATAAAGTGATTTTTGGTAGTGAATGCATCAAAACCTTCCAACATGGTGACCTATGCTTGACATGGGAGTCATCTCTTCTGGGTGAATGTCTAGGGGAAGAACATTTAAGAAATAATTTGGACCCAGAGATTGATAGCTTGCTCTATGTGGATTATTTACATGATGGTAGTCTGGTTTGGAATGGGGTGGGGATATCCTTTGAGTATCTTACAGATTATTATAACTTAGAGCTTTGGGCCATTTTGCTAGGTGTCTTAGTTTGGTGTAGGGTTGAAAAAATGTTCTCCCCAGAAGTTTGTGTTGTTTTATGGGAACTATTTTCATTTTGAGGTGTGTTTGATTAATTGGAGTGCTGTGAAAGCATAGTGCATTGTATTTCTTATAACAATTATACGCCAAGGGCATACTAGTGTGGGGATGGACTTATTGGTTTGACAGAGGAATCTGTGAGTTCTTTATGTGTATATTTTTACATATGCTGAATATGTTTGAACCTTAGTTCTGTGTCCAAGGTTGGTATTTAAGGGAACTGGGGCATCTGATAATGTAGTATGGGGGCATTTGTCATATCCAAAACCATATGTTGTAGATCTTGAGCTGTTCATTTTGTAATTTTAGTATTGAAAAAATATAGTTATGTCATCTGCATAGCTGTAGTGTAATGTTGGGGTTTGTGGAAATAGAGATCACAGAGGTTTAGGAAGGTAGTGAAGAATATGGATCCTGGTAAGACTCCAATGAAGTGGTGGTATGCTTGTATAAATTATATCTACCATATATGAACGATACCTATTTTTGTCTAGATATGCAAGTCTCCCTGTCACCTTTTATATTAATAATTTAAATAATGCCAAAAATCACAAATAAATTCAGAACATTACTCAAAATTATAGCAGTTATACTTGTATCATTTTATGATTTCAAGATACCAAATCATTACCAATTTAGTTCCTGAAAAATATATGCCTCTTCAGATCCAAATGGCATTTAATTGTGTACAGTAACTTACAACCCTCTGTCTTACCTGGACAATTCCGAGAGCCTTTCAGCTGTTCTGCAAGCTCTATTACTCTCTTCCAATTTGACTCTTCACGACATTTTTCTATTTCTGATTCCAGTTTATTACCTCGAATATTTTTACCAGCCATTTTTCATAAAATCTTTTGTTTTTATTTTAACATTAATATTCTGTTGAGCAAAATAGAAATTCTTGGAACTTTATAAAATTTAATTTTATATCATAAAATCAAAAAGATCCCACATATTTTTTTAAAGGCCAATTTAGCATCTGCCAATAAGGACATAAGTTAGCATAATTAAAATTACTAGGCTACTAGAAAACTCAAAGATCATCCAGAGGAGGACATTCAACAAGAATGTGCTGAAGTCTGGGAGAGAATGCCATTGTTGAGGTTAGGTGGATTTTTTTTTTTTTTTTTTTAAGGGGCTATCTGGCGACTGCCTACTTAGGCATAAGTCGCCGTAAACAAAAAGCCTAGTTCTAGGCTACTTTAAAAAATTTGAACAGGAAACAACAATGAAAAGAAATAACCATAACATTAACAATAACAAAAACAACAACTAAACCTAGTTAAATGAAAGGGAGAAGGCCGGCCTCTCCCAAATAGTCAACAACTCCACCAGTCAATGTGCACGCACTTGTCCCGAGTACAAAGGACAGGCGGTAGCGACCCCAACCATCCTGGTACCAAGACAGGTAACGTGCGCGAAGATCACCCAGACTGGGACATTCGACAAGAATGTGCCGAACAGTCTGGGGAACAACGCGGTTGTCGCAATAGGGCGCAGGCGAGCGCTCCATCAAATAGCGATGCATCATACGAGTGTGTCCGATTCAGAGACAACAGAAAGCGACCTGAAGCCGTCGCGGCATTGGGGGATAGGTCCATGGAAACAGTCGCGGCGCAGTGGCACGCAACTTTAAGTTCCCTTCGACCATCTCCCATCTTCTTTGCCAAGCAGTCCGAAGAGCTGCCCGTATTCCTGCCATGTAGTCAGTGTGAGGAAGAGCGAAACGCTGGTCCGGTCGCAGAGTCCTTGCGGACTCTTTGGCGCCTTCATCGGCGCGCTCATTCCCCACAATTCCTACATGTCCAGGAACCCAGCAGAAGATAATCTCGACATCTGCCCAGCTCGCCAAAACCATGGCATCACGGATATTGCGAACCAGGGGATGCGGAGATTCCAATGCCCCGAGAGCACTCAGGGTGCTTTGTGAGTCGCTATGGATCACAATCCAGTCTCCGAAACGGGCCTGTCACGTAATCTCCTGTACCGAGTGGTGTATTGCCACGAGCTCGGCCGTGAAGACAGACGCAGCGCCTGGTAGAGCCCCGCTGACTTCAAACAGAGGGGATATGGCGTGGAAGCCGACCCCTTCTTGGGACTTGGAGCCATCTGTATACACTGGCACGGTTCCAGCGTGACACGATGTGTGCTCCAAAAAGGTCGAACGCAATACTCCCGGCGCAGTACAAGCTTTGGGAGCAGAGGCGTGGCGACAAATAGCCAAATGTGGTACCCTCCAGGGTGGCGTCCTAGGCAGAACCAGGGGCGCCACTGGCCCGAGAGCTATATCTACCTCTCGAAGGAGTTTCCTGGCCCTAAACCTTTGAGTTTAGGGTATGACTGGCATCTCTCGGCAGCATAGGCACCATCGAGATCAGCTGCGGATGCAGTGAGAGCTGTTGGCGACTGAGGGAGGCGCCGGGCTCGCGCATACAGGCGAGTGATGCACTGCACGCGTCGCAGAGCGAGTGGCATCTCCCCAGCATCGACCAACAGGCTCTCAATGGGGGAAGTGCAGAAGGCACCGGTCGCAAGGTGAAGGCTGGTGTGGTGGATCGAATCCACCTTCCGCAATAAACGCTCAGCTGCAGATGCATAAAACTCGCATCCGTAGTCGAGCTTTGAGCGAACAAAAGATCGATAAAAAAGTAAGGCAGTAGCAATATCAGTGCCCCAAGCGCTGAACGTCACGGAACGGAGAATGTCCATGGCGCGGGTACAAGAGACCCTAAGGCTGCGAATATGAGCCTCCCAGGTGAGGCGTCAGTTGAATACAAGACCAAGGAAACGGTGCGACTCAACCACATCCAGGCGCACCCCATTAAGAAACAAATCTGGGTCGGGGTGAAGCTGTGGATGGTGGCAGAAGTGCACCACCTTAGTCTTGGCCAAAGAAAACCGAAACCTGTGCGCTTCGGCATAGCGAGAGACGCGGTTCAATGCCTGTTGGAGTCGACATCTGGGCAGCGCCAAAAAAGATCGAAAGGTCGTCCATGTAGAGCGTAGCGAGAACATCTTCCGGCAGCAGTGAGGTGATGCTGTTGTTACTCAGGGCAAAGAGTGTGACACTAAGGACACTTCCCTGCGGGACACCCTCTTCCTGCTCCTTTGGGCCTGAGAGGGCTCCCCCCACCCGTACGCGGAATCAACGATCTCACAAAAATTCAGATATAAACATTGGGAGGCGTCCCCTCGCCCCCATCGTGTGGAGAGTCTCCATGATACCGTATCACCCTGCGGTATCATAGGCCTTCTCCAGATCGAAAAACACTGTGGCGTAGTGTTGTCTATGAAGGAAAGCCTTGCAGACAGCATTTTCCAGTCGGAGCAGAGCATCCGACGTGGAGTGGAACTTGCGGAAGCCGCATTGTGTGGAAGACAGATGGCCTCTGCTGTCCAGGAAAAAGGCTAATCTAACATTTACCAATTTCTCCATCAACTTGCACATGCAAGAGGTTAGAGAGATTGGGCGGAAACCAGTTGGAGTAGTGATCTCTCCCAGGTTTGCGAAAGGTGAGCACAGTAGCGATTCGCCAGGAGTCTGGGAGAAGACCTTCCACCCAGATCCTGTTGAACAAATCTAACAGAAAGGCCATGCCTCGTTCACCCAGGTGTCGAAGCATGGCGTACGGGACCATGGGCGGTGTCCGCGCACGAAGCGAGAGCGGAACACAACTCACTCACAGTAAACTTGTCGTTGAAGGGTTCTCCGCCTCTGGAGGTAAAGTCCAGCCGGCGGCCTTCCGCGACATCACGACGTGGATTGAATGCCGGCGGAGCAGCATCACGGCTAGAGAATGCGAAAAAGGCGGTCGCTAAGGATTCCGCCACGGACGCGGGGTCCGAGATTGCGGTCCCATTCTCCTGGAGAACGGGAGGGACGTCCTATGGGAACTTGCCCCGAATCCTTTTGACTCGCTTCCACACTTCAGCTAAAGGGGTCTTCCCGTAAAGTGAAGACACGTATGCCCGCCAAGAAGAGCGGCGGGCGTGTTCGAAATATACCGGAACCTAGCCCTAGCCCGACGAAATTCACCAACAGTGAAATCATTCGGGCGGCGCATATAGCGCATGTAGGCATAACGCTTCTGTTTGAGGGCCGCCTCACACTCGGCCGACCACCATGGGAGTGGTCGGCGTGCAAAACGGTCAGACGTCCTAGGAATAGTAGTCAGGCCCACGGCGATGAGGTTGTAGCGGGCCGAAAATCTAAACTAACCCCCAATCGATCCAACCCGCTTCCTACACTATCCGGACGTGAGAAATCGAAGGAGAATGAAACGGATTGTATATACAGTCCCTTTACTTACAAAAAAATTTACAAAATATCTACAATAGAGAGGGGCAATTATATTGGAGATCTTACTTTTCACCAATGGATACAAAAAGAAAATCCTATATATATAAATACTATTTAATCTATCCTAATAAACATAAAAATCAAACAACCAAAAAAAAAATCCTGAATACAACAGTCAATATATAAACAACAATCAAGGCCTCACTTTATACAAAGAGGATGGGAAGATGTCCAGCCACCTGCCACTCGAGCGAGCAAAATGCCTAGGACTTACAAGTGTGGCGCCTCTGCGCTTGATGGAAGATAATGACTTTAAAAAAAAGCTTACATGGCTATTATAAGCCCTCCTTCATTAAGCTATACTAATGGCCTTTATTTATTAATGATAATATAGCTTTCCAGGATATAACGCTTTGTTTGTAATATAAGGATATACGAAACTAAGTCCTATCTTTCCAGAATATGAGGCCTGGAAAGAAAGAAAAAAAACATGGTAATCATTTTTATACATAAAATAAACAAAAAAAACAAACCCATTCCCATTCACACACATTCTTACAGAGGGAGGGAGAGGGTACTGAGAAAAGGGGTGGGAGAATGGCCCTTTTACACACACTCACATTCGCCCCACCACACCCCTCCTTCCTTAAGCCATTCGACCAGCCACTCACTAAACCCTTTCAATCACTCTTCACGGTACCACTTGTGCTCAATCGCACCCTTCTGCACCCATTCACACTCGTCTACTGGTCCCTAGCTACGCGTAGCAATTAGTCGGGGTTGTTTGTCAGTCGTCCTGTCAGTCTCATCGTCACTATTTATCATCTCATCAACCATACTCTTAGGCCCTCATTACCAGTTCTCCCATCTCACGACAGAATTCTTTCATACTCTTCCGTTCAGAACCCTCACTCTTCATACCCCCATTCATCAGCTCCTCACTCACAGCTCTCATCCAACTCAAGGTACATTCTTGCGAAACAGACAGGTCATTCACATCCCCTGTATTCTCAACAGGCATACCAGAAACCCCTTCGACTGGTTCCCACCAGAAACCTGAAAAATCAGCCACTTCATCATTCACTACATCAAACTCACCCCTACTATTACCATTCATAAAACCCGAAAAATCAGCCACACTAGGTTCATTCTGCCCAAACACACTATCATTCATACTGTTCCCAAAACCAGAAAAATCAGGCACAGGCAGCTCACTCACTCGTCTACTTATACCAGCCAAATCACTCACCTGTTTACGCAAAAACTCAATCTCCCTTTCAAGATCCCCCATACCAGAAACACTCTGCTCAGACTTACTTTCATTCGTACTTGCATTCTTCCTTTCACCCTTCTTTGTACGCTTTCTACTCCTCGAGACTAAGACTAGCTCTTTCCCAGACAGATCCATACTATCACATTCAATCTCATCATCATGCACTTTACCTCTCTCTCTACACAGTCCATACACTGGATGGCTCACCAGGTAGTCAGGAGGTTCTCTCCATCTCCTTAACTGACTCTGATGAGCCCGCACTCTCTCAGTCATGCCGTCATTCAAACTCTCCAAAACATACGTCACTCCATTTTCCCAAACCCTCACAACTCTATAAGGTCCATCAAACTTCTCACTCATCTTTGATACATTCAACCTACCCTTCACTTCTTTCACCTTCAATACTTTTGTACCTAATTCAAATGAACGGAACCTTTCATGCGCCTCACGCCATACACTCTGCTCACTTTCACTCAAACGAAACCTATCTTTCACTCACCTTTCAAAATTCATCACAAACTGACATGGGGACATTCCAGTTGCACTATGCACAGTTGAATTATACGCCCACAACACTCTCCCCAGACACACATCCCAGTCATTCACTGTCGTACTCATCATTCTCAACATCTCACACAAGGTTCTTATAGTCCGTTCAGCCAATCCATTTGAAGACGGTACATACGGAGTTGTTCTCACATGCTCCACACCATTCTCTCTCAACATTTGCTCAAACACTTCCCCTACAAATTCAGGCCCATTATCACTCAGACATCTTCTAGGCTTCCATACACACATAGGAAAAAACAACTGCTCAACCACACGTGCAACAGTCACACTCCTTTTATCTCTCACAGGCGCTGCATACACAAACTTACTTTTATGGTCAACCATCACAACCATACCAACATTCCCAGCACTCGTACTCGGCAAAGAGACACAATCAATCACTACCAATTCAAACGGTTCTTTCGCATCAACTTTCAACATCGGTGGTTTCACTTGCACACCTTGCACCTTTCGCTTCTGACACCTTTCACACGTAGTTGCAACATCATTCACAACAGTTCTCAGAAACGGGTGGAACACATGCTCCTTCATATACTCCCACAGCTTAAACTTACCCATATGCCCATAATTATCATGCACAACCTTCACCAGACCAATCATACCAACTAAGGACATCACAGGTACATACATATCATCACCACCCTTCACATGCCTCACAAAATATACAACATCCATACAAACAACAAAATCCTTAGCATACCTTTTAAAATCACTTAAACACTCTGGCCATTCATTCAAATCAACACGCATCCTTACACACCTCTTCAACTCACTAACAAAAGGACACATCTCTTGCATCTCTAGAATATCATCATCACTTAAAATCTCATTCTCATCATCCATGACCAACTCAATCATACCGCAAAACTTGACAACATTCTTTGCACACTCATTCAACCTCATCACCTCACATTCACCTTTCATAAGACGATCCTTATCAGCATCCAAAGACAAATCATTCAATCTCATAAAGTCTACACCAAGCAAGAAACAACAAGGCATTTGCTCACCTTTCAGAATCACAAAGTCATGCTTCACATTCACACCATTACCCAAACTCACTTTCAGACTAACCTGTTCCCATGCCACTATCGTGCCATTCCCTAATCCACTTATCCGTAACTTCACAGGTTTATGCTCGCAACATCTAAACTCTTCATACTTACTCAGAATATTCTCATTCACTAAAGACACTTGCGCTCCAGTATCAATCAAACCACAGAACAACCTTTCACTAACTTTCACTCTCGCTTCCATCATATCAGGTCCACCATGTTCGCAATACACAGAAGGAACAAGCACACCAACATCAGCACTGATATCCACACTGTCATCAACTCCCATATCATCACTCAACACACACTCATCTTCATCCAGACAATCATTCTTCTCTCTTATATATGAACACTTTTCAATTACCCAATTGTAGTGCACACCGCTCAAACATTGCAGATGTACCACATTAGGATTCAAACCCTTCATCTTCTCATCCTTGTACACAATCGGCCTCTCACCACCAAAGTGCACATATACAATCACTCCATACAAACGACTCACTACAATCAACACTTCCTGAAATGGCGGGACCCCTTGCATACACATCGCTCTCAATTCTTTCATGAAGTTCCGCACCTTTGCCATACCAATGCTTTCAGGCTTCCTACACACTTCATTCATTACCTCCTTCCTTAAATCATCTACACTATCGGGCACTCTCACATCTACTCCATCACTCTTCAAATCTTGCAAACCATTCCATACACTCTCAAACAAGGAATCACCACCACCCTTACTCTCTTTTCCATTCATAATTCCTTTCGGCAAATACTCAGGATCACTCACTCCACACACATTTTCATCATTCGTACCAGGATACCTTGACATCAAATCAGCCACTCCATTCCGTTCACCAGGCACATACTCAATCACATAGTCAAAGTCACTCAAATCTTCCAAAGTCCTTGCAATCCTACTATCAGCCCACTTCATACGCTGCAGATACACAAGAGGTTGATGATCGGTTTTTATCACAAACCTCACACCATACAAAAATGGACGCAACACTTTCAAACAATATCTTATCGCAGCCAGCTCTCGTTCCACAGTCGAATACTTTCGTTCTGCAACATTCATAGCCTTGGATACATACCCAATTATTCGCCTGACATTCTCTCCATTCAAACGCTGCTTTTGAATCAGAAAACCTCCCATACAATACCCACTCGCATCTGTATACAATTCAAGCATTTTAGCATTTACACTATAATCTGGGTAAGCTAATTCAACATCTTCAGCCGCTGCCTCCTTCAGTCTCTCATACGCCTCATTCATCTTATCATTCCACTTGACAACCGTACTACCTTTCTTGCCCATCCACTCAGTCAGAGGCTTACTCACACCAGAACAATCACGTATAAACTTTCGCTGGAACTCAATCAAACCCAAAAATGACTTCAGTTGCTTCACAGTCACCGGTTTAGGAAACATTCGCACCTTCTCAACATACTTCGATGATTTACGCAATCCATTCTCACTCACCATATGCCCAAGGAATTCCACTTCTTTCGCAAACCATTCACACTTCGCCACTTTCACCTTCACACCAACACTCTCCAACGTTCTCAACACATCATTCACCAATCTCATATGCTCCTCAAAAGTCTCAGTCATAATCAAAATATCATCTATAAACGCAATCACATTCTTACTCGCAAACTTACTCAACACAACATTCATTGCCCGCTGGAAGGCTCCGGGAGCATTAGCCAACCCAAAGCTGAGGTTCCGGAACTGGTAATGCCTCTTTGAGGAAGAGAAGGCAGTTACTGGCCGGCTCTCCTCAGCAATGGGCATCTGGTAATACCCCCGTACCAGATCCAGCTTCGTAAACCACTCCATCCCATGCATACTATATACACACTCAGATACCACACACATCGGAAACCTTTCTTTCACAGTCCTTTCATTCACCTTTCGATAATCCACACACAGACGCAATCTTCCATCCGGCTTACGTACAGGTACAATTGGACTATTCCATGCACTCTCACTCTCCTCAATCACCCCCAATTGCTCCAATTCCAAACACTGCTCCTCAATCTCTTCAGCAACCGGACGTGGGAAATGCCTCGGCCGCTGATAGATTGGGGAGTCCTCCTTCAGGACAATCTTGAATTCCGGGAGCTTTGCAACCCCGAAATCCAGATCACCCTTACTGAGGGCTCCCTTTCGCTCAAATATCATTCGATACACATCCTCCCTTTCATACTCAGTCAAACATCCATCCAATTTCACCATGTCCTTCACCTCATTATACATCCATTCACATGTCTTTTCATTCGCAACATTCACCCTGATATCCGTACTATCATCCATACCTACCTCATTGACAGTGGAGAGGTGGCCCAGTACATCTCCGACTTGGATTCCCCTCACCTGCCCTTTCACACTGGGGTCTGCCTGCACACATACAAAAGGATCATTCATTCTCATCAAGCCATCAAACACACAAGCAACACGCCTTACCTTATAACACGCATCCTTTCCTTTCAATATCACAGTGTTCTCACTCACATTCAAACTAACATCCTTACTTCAACTCACTCTAACAGACACCCTTTCACCCTTCACAAGCCTTACACTCTCCATAGCAGTCACCTCAATACCAGTAAACACACTCCTCAAAACGCTACCATCTTTCCCTACATACAACTTATACACCCCATTTTTACCAATCTTTGTCTCAATCTGATCACTCGCAGGATGCACAACCATACGATTCATTTTCATAAAATCATAGCCCAAAATCACACCATACTCACTACTCACCTTATCAATCACAGAAAATTCACATTCATTCATCATCATACCATGCATTCGAACAGGTGACCTTATCATTCCAATCACAGGCACTCTCCTATTACCAATACCTACTAAACTACCCTTGCACTCAGACAGGAGGGCTTTCTCGCTAAACTTGTCATACACATCTTTATACACCAAGCTCGCCTTGCATCCAGAATCTATTAAAGCCAAACACTCAATTCCATTCAACTCCACCTTCACACTCAGACACTCATACTTCCTACCAGACAGCACTTTCACACTAGACAGACTTACCAACACATTACTCACACTCATGCACCCAGAGGATACTTCAGCAGGTACCCTCTTACCATTCAGTTTCCCGCTTCAGACTTTCCATTCACACCTTGCGCTCTCAGTCTAATCCAACACTTTTCACTTGAATGTCCTTCCATCGCACAATAGCTACATACATTCCTCTGGTCACGACAAATCCTTGCATAATGACCAGCCTTTCCACAATTACCACATGCATATTTCATACTTTCCCCAGCAGTTGCTTCACCATTCAACCTCGGACAATCTTTCTTCAAATGGCCTATTTCTTTACACTCGAAGCACTCTTTCACACTTTCCTGGCAATCCTTTATCATATGCCCTTTCTTACCACACCCAAAACACGCACCAGATGTCCACCTACATTCTGCCAACATATGACCTTTCCTTCCACACCGACGACATTCCACAATCTTTCTCCCACCATTCGGTCTCTCGTTTGCTGGGACATACCTCGGTTTCTCTCTCATATATCCGTTCCCACGCTTGAAATTCATCTGCCCCCTTCCATTCGACCACCCTCCATTTGCCCATCCATTCTGCCGGCCCAGGAAGTTTGACATCACTCCAGCTGGTGCAGCCTTCAGGGCATCCCTGTAGCTGACAAACTGCCGGGGTGGATGAAAGCTCCTGGGCTTCTTACCCCCAACATTCACACTGTACCATCCATCCTCTTCTAGATCGCTTTCATCATCAAATCGTCCATCTTCTAACAGTTCCAACACATCCTCCCACATCAACCGTTCACCTGTCAGTCTCACTCTCTCCTTTCTCTTTCCACCCAGCCATTCACTCACCTTTCGTGGGATTGTGTCCAAAAACTTCCTCATGAGTGGTTTACATTCATTTACATCATCATCACCATACCTCGTTCTTGCCATACTCTCAAGCCTATGTGCATACATATTCACACTTTCACTCTTCCCCATTCGAGCCTTCTCAAATTCATTTACCCTTTTATACTTCACACTCTCTTTCATTCGTTTCACCTGTCCAATCATCCGCTTCTTCACCACATCGTACCTTGGTTCCCCCACACTTGTAATCACGCGGAAAAACTCCAATACTTTTCCCTCCAAACATTCCCCCAAAACATTCATCCAGTATCCCTTATTCTCCGGGTACTTGAGCTTACAATATCACTCAAATTCCCCGAAGAATTCTTCCACACTTTTCCCACCATGTAACCTAAATCTATCTATCTTTGGCACTTCCCTTATCAAAATACCCTTTCCCACATTCACTTCACTCTCACTTGAGCTGCCTTCACTCTCACTCATATCAATCATACCATCACTCTCTCCTTCATCCGAGTACAATGAGTCCACACTCTTGCCTCTTACCTTCCTATCCTTCCCCTTTGCACCACTCTTCCTTCTTCTCTTGCATTCAACTCTCTTCCATTCTCCGTCCTTCCTATCACTCATAATCACCCTATCCTCTCTAGAATCGCACACACTCCCATTGATCCCATTAGTCTTATTCCCTTCAGTCGGAGCAGGGGTCAAGGTCGAGGGTCCTAGGGCCGGTCCTGACCCCTTCATCATGTCATACAGGTCCTGCATCCGTCGGTCCGTCTGATCCTGTCGGTCTCCCATTTCCTTCTTCATCCTATCAGTCTTTTCATTCATCCCTTTTATTTTATTCTCCATTCCCTCCATCATTCCCCGTAACATTTCACACTCCTCTTCTTTCTTTCTCAACTCCAGTCTCAATCGCACTACTTCTTCATTCAACGTTTCCGCTACAGCCATTGTTCCCAAGTTAGTAAAAAAAGATAGGAGAAGGGAAAAATCAATCAAACTACTTGTCACACTAATTGGGTATGGACTGCAATCCAATCCAGTCACGCTCCCAGTTTCGAAGTCTCACGTCCCTATTCGTGCGCCAAATGTAGCGGGCCGAAAATCTAAACTAACCCCCAATCGATCCAACCCGCTTCCTACACTATCCGGACGTGAGAAATCGAAGGAGGATGAAACGGATTGTATATACAGTCCCTTTACTTACAAAAAAATTTACAAAATATCTACAATAGAGAGGGGCAATTATATTGGAGATCTTACTTTTCACCAATGGATACAAAAAGAAAATCCTATATATATAAATACTATTTAATCTATCCTAATAAACATAAAAATCAAACAACCAAAAAAAAAATCCTGAATACAACAGTCAATATATAAACAACAATCAAGGCCTCACTTTATACAAAGAGGATGGGAAGATGTCCAGCCACCTGCCACTCGAGCGAGCAAAATGCCTAGGACTTACAAGTGTGGCGCCTCTGCGCTTGATGGAAGATAATGACTTTAAAAAAAGCTTACGTGGCTATTATAAGCCCTCCTTCATTAAGCTATACTAATGGCCTTTATTTATTAATGATAATATAGCTTTCCAGGATATAACGCTTTGTTTGTAATATAAGGATATACGAAACTAAGTCCTATCTTTCCAGAATATGAGGCCTGGAAAGAAAGAAAAAAAACATGGTAATCATTTTTATACATAAAATAAACAAAAAAAACAAACCCATTCCCATTCACACACATTCTTACAGAGGGAGGGAGAGGGTACTGAGAAAAGGGGTGGGAGAATGGCCCTTTTACACACACTCACATTCGCCCCACCACAAGGTTGCCGGATAAGAACTCAACAGCCTCATCTACCGACCTAAACTCCTCGACTGAGATAGAGAATTCAGTCATTTCCTGAAATCCAGGCCACCGCGCCCGCGCCAAGCACCACCGAGGTGGTCTCTGAGGCGGCAGTTGCCCTGAAAATGATATTTGAATGGGAAAGTAATCACCACCATGGAGGTCATCGACCACCCCCAATCAAAATCAGGCTGTGCATCCGAAGAGCACAAAGATAGGTCAAGGAAAGAAAATGAAGCGGTTCTCGGACAGTGATGCGTAAACTCATCCACGTTTAGGACACCCATCTCAAGCTCTTAGATCAGATCGGCAAGGACTTGTCCCCTGGGATTTATGGAGTAATCTCCCCAGAGAAGATGCCTGCTGTTCAGATCTCCAAGCAAGAGATAGGGCCTCGGCAACTGTGCCATGACGCGGCGGAAGTCCCCCACGTCGAAGTCATCTGACGGTGGAATGTACGCAGAAATGATAGTATACCTCCTATCCAGGTGCAGCTGCACAGCCACTGCCTGAAAAGAGCTATCTAAAGAGAAAGGAAGAATGGAGACATCATGCCTGGTGTAAACCGCGCATCCCCCAGCCCGGCCATCCCGTGGTGGTGGGGTCGCAAGACCCTTATACCCTATATTAGAGTAGCTGGGTGGTAGCCTCCAGGTTATACAAAGTTTGGAGATGGGGAAGTAGACTGCAGATGATGAAATGCCCTTTTCTGTTGAGTGGGATCCGTCTGTAAAAACTGGGGTGTGTGAGGAGTACAGCTCATTGTGCCTGTTGAGGAAAAGTTGGGGTGGGTCCATTCCCTTATGGAACTTGAGGTCTAGGTGGAGAGAGATTTGGGATGCAAGATCGTACTGTGGTGGAATTGGTGAGACAGCTGAGTTTGGGCCTGGTATGTGGGTCAGACGGAGTGAGGCATCTTCAAGGATTGAGTGTTTTTTCTATTAGGGGGAGGTTCTTGACAGGGCCAACTCCTGGAGACTTCAGGGCATCATTGAGTATTGTGGTGACTGGGTGGAGCTGTGGATGCCTTGTAGACTGTGTTGCACATTTTCACATGGCGGGTGTGGTCCAGTGGCAGGAGTCCTGATTCCATGCGGAGGCAGGGGATGGGTGTGGATATAAATGCCCCAAGAGCTATCATCAGTGCGGTGTTCTGCACAGTATCCAGCTTTTTTTAGGTTGGTAGGTGAAGCGGATCTATAAATGGCCGCCCCATATTGTAATTTACTGAGGATAAAGGTTCTATACAGCATGAGGAGTGTATCCCTGTCAGCTCCCCAGCTGATCCCCGAGACCCACTTCATGACGTCCATGCGCTGGAGGCAGGCAGTGCGGAGATATGTGATATGCTGCTTGAAAGTGAGGATGGGGCCGTCAAAAACTAGG
Source organism: Ceratothoa steindachneri (assembly GCA_963969495.1). NCBI lineage: Eukaryota > Metazoa > Arthropoda > Malacostraca > Isopoda > Cymothoidae > Ceratothoa > Ceratothoa steindachneri. The sequence goes on from OZ018326.1 coordinate 134,147,013, forward strand.
CCTAAGAGACTATGTGATGTGACATATGGGATGGCTGCCCTTTCTATGGTGATTGTTGGTAGCTGGGGAATCCTCTTCTTTGTGAAAACCATGAGGTGGCTTTTCTGTGGATTTATCTTCAGGTCCCATTGTGTTGTCCACTGGTATAACAGGTTTATTGTTTCTTGCAACCCCTCTTGTGTCTGTACGAGTGTATCAGCTCTGTGCAGTATGGTGATGTCATCTGCATAGAATAACAGGGTGGACTGTGATGTTGGGATGTCTCTCATCAGGATGTTAAAGAGTGCAGGGCTCAGGACTGATCCTTGTGGTATGCCACGCTGGAGTGGGTGTGGTGAGGAGGAATTGTTTCCCACGGCAACTGAAAATGTCCTGAGGGTAAGGAAATCCTGGAACCATCTTAGGGGGGCACCATTCAATCCCATTATTGACAGTTTCTGAAGTATTCCCCCATGACATGCTGTGTCAAATGATCCCTGCAGGTCGATGAAAGCTGCGAAGAGGACAGTTTGGGTCTGGTAGGCTCTCCTGATGTTATGCTCCATGATGAGGAGGAGGTCCTCTGTGCCTCTCTGAGGGTGGAAACCAAACTGGTATACTGGAAGAAGGTGGTTGTGTTCCAGCCACCAGGTAAGACGAGTGTTGATCAGCCTCTCCAACTTGCCCAGACATGAGCAAAGACTGATGGGCCTGTAGGAGTTGGGGAGCTTTGGATCCTTGCCTGCCTTTGGTATGGGGATCAGCATTACATGCTTCCACAGTGTTGGGAATGTTCCTGAAGTACAGCTTTGGTTGAAAAGTGTGAGGAGCTGGGCACGTGCTGTGTTGGGAAGGTTGGTGATGAACTCATTAGGCACTTGGTCTGATCCCACTGCCTTCCCTTTTTTCAGGTTCTTTATTGCACAGTCCAGTTCGTGGAGGGTGAGTGGAGATGACATGCTTGTTGAGGCATGCAGAATTTCTGGTGTTTGGGGTGGAGCCAAGAAAACAACAGGGTCTGGGAGGCCATAGATGGTGTTGTAGTGAGCAGCCAGTAGTTCCGCTTGTTCAGATGGATGTAGGACTCTTATGTCTGGACCTCTTAGGGGGAGAGAGGAAGGGGTGGGTCGACCAGACATGGCACGGATGAATTTAAATGTTTGAGCTGGACTACTACGGAAGTATAGGGATGAACAATGGGTGATCCATGAGGCCTTTTTTGCATGAGCTATTGTTTTTCTCTTGACCGCATTGAGTCTGCGATATGTGATTTGGTGGTGTAGGCAGGGACACTTCCTCCAGGTGCTCCAGGCTCTTCGCTGATCACGTACCGCCGTCTCACAGAGTTCATTCCACCAGGGGACTCGAGGATGGGGGTTGTATGTACCGTTTGACTTTTTGAAGTGTTTGTGGCCTATTTTAGTCAGCTGTGTTGTTAGGTCAGCTGCCATGCTCTGTGTTTGGGGATGTGGGAGTTTGTATTGCGGCGGCAATCTGCATTAAAAGCTTCCCATTTTCCTGTATTTAAGAGCCAGCGTGGTCTCAGGGAGATTGGTGGGGGGGTATTGCCTCCTAGATGGATGAACACTGGGAGGTGGTCACTACCCATGTATGGGCCTACTTCAACTTCTGCATCACTGAATAGCCCACTTCCCAGGCAGAGGTCTAGGATAGAGTGGGTGCCCCTGAATGGATCAATCCTTGTGGGTAGGCCTGGAGGAGTGAGGAGGGTTAGTGATGAGGTGAGCAGTGAATTAAAGGAGAAATGACCCGTGGGGTTTATGGTGCTTCGGGGAATACCCGGTTGCCAGTGTGGGTGTCTTGCATTGAAGTCCGCCATGACTAGTGTTGGTGGGGTTAGCTGGTTGAAGTAGTGAGTGAGTTCTGCTTCTGTTACATCAGTGCATGGGTTATAGCATATAAATATGGTGGCCCATCTCCTGTTCAAAGATATTTGCACTGCTATGGTTTCAAGTGTCCCTCCTGGGAATTGCTGCAGAGAGAATTCTGCACATGCCATCTTCTTGTGGGTAAGTAGGACAAGCCCTCCACCTTGCCTGTTTTGATGGTCCTTCCTATGGATGTTGTAGCCCTGGAATGATATACTGAGGTGTTGTTGGAGCCATGTCTCACAAATTCCTATTAGTAGCGGTTGGCACCGTTTTGCCTGCAGTTTGACATCTGCCAGCTTGAGGGAAAGTGAGCGAGCATTCCAGAATATGATGGTGTTTTGCTGATATGCCATGATTATTGGGTGAAGATAGCAAGAAGGGCAGGAATGAGATGGCGGAGGATTGATAATATGGAGCAGCCTTGTTGGTAGAGTAAATAACCTTTTTGGAATATGTTGATAAGTGAAGGGACCAGTGAACACCAGTCGATGTCTGCCGAGTCGCTTGTCTTCTCCGGCATTTGGGGTGCGGGACTGGTCCTAGATTTAGTTCCTGTAACTTTTTCAGCATACGTTTGATAAGTGGGTTTTTCACTTTTCCTGGTGGTAGGTGTGGGGTGGACCTCAATGTCAGCAAACGGATGGTGTGCGCTGGAGAGAACGTGCTGGCAGGCCGGTATGTTGCCTGTAAAACGGCGGTGTGCTTGGGGGTGGCAGGGGCAGTGTGTGTGGGTGTCAGTGCGCTGAGAGGTTGTGGCATCTGCCTCGCATGTGTACTGATCCTCATCTATCGTGTCATTAAGGATAGCAAAGGAATTATTTAGAATCAAAGTGGTAGGCACTTTGTTCGGTGCAGCAGGAGGAGGGATGCAAGTAGTTCTTTGGGTGCGTGTACTGGTGTTAGATTGTGTGTTTGTGGAAATGGGCTTTGGTCTGATTTGTTTGAGTTTTGTGTTTGTGTCCTCTGTGTTCACTTTTTGTTGTCTGCAGTGTTAATAAACGGTGATCTTCCCGGCAGAAGTAACAGTATGGGGTGTTCATGCACTGATTCCCCTCTGGTGTCTTGAAGGGATGGTAGCCACTGAAGTTATTGCACCTGACTTTGTTCCTGCAAGCTAGTGCTCTGTGGCCAAACTGATAGTATCTGCGGCACCAGAGGGCTGGTAATTTGAATTCGGTAACATTCTTCACTTGGTGCCCCAGTGCTATTTGCCTGGGGAGCTGAGTGCCCTGGAAAGCCAGCCTGAAGAATCTGGACCCATCTGCTCGCGGTGGTAAGGGTAGGACCTCCTTGAGAGCGACACCAACATGGTCAAGGAAGTCAAATTCTTCGGCCAGGTTCTCAGCAGTGTACTGGGGGCTGAACGGTCCCACCTTACCATACAGCAAGCCAGGGTTGAGGCCTCTGGACTCCCAGCACTGCACCCTCCATGGGCCAAGGGTGGAGATATCTTCTAGTCTGCATGCCAGCTTTTTCAGGCCATCACAGGTCACCTCCAACCGTATAGCCTGGCCGGTGCCCAGCTCCCTGATGGGGCCTTGTAGTATGTATTTCCCCAGCGGGGATTCATTAAGGGCCCTGGTCAGGGCTGTTGGGTGGGCGGTCAGCATCTTACCTTCAGTGGACTTGATGTAAATTTTTACATTTGCCTGTTCTTCACCTGGTCCACCCTCTCTTGGCTGGTCATCATCATGGTAATTTACCGTTACCGGCTGTGGTGGGGGCTGGTTTGCGTTCCTGGCAGATTTTGAGGTGGGTGGTTGATCGTCACAGTCGGCTTCCGCCTCCAGGGGTCGCTTAGCTGCTGGTTAGTGATTTACCTGCATGGCAGCAGCTGGTTCATCTTCCTCTTCCTCAGATTTACCCATGACGCACTAGGTATACATCGGGATGTCTTCTGTGTAGTTACTCCCAAAACGATTAGGGAAAACAAACGAGAGAGAACCGGTACGAAGAAATCTCATCGAGAAACCTTTCAAAAAAGGCCTATTATAAATACGGACCTTTGTTTTTCAAAATGCGATATCTTCTAAAAATCTGAAGTACCTCCGTCGTCCATGAGTCTTTAGAATCAACCATATTTTCAATTCCTTAGAAGTACTAAGACTTTGGCCTATCAATACGCAATTGCCTACTACATTCTTCTCTACCAAAAAGTCAACATCATTGTCTACCCTTTTATCGTCCAGTGTATTGACTATACCTTTGAAAACTACCCTTTCATGGGGCCTAATGGTTAAATCCTCTGCGGCATATACTACATAGGCTATTTCCTGTTATCTTTTAGTTATCCTTTAGTTCCGCCGCAAATCATGCAATATCGGGTATAAAAGACAAGCCCAACCAAAGGAGGGCAAGTAGCTGTGCAAGAGTCTCTCAATGGGCCACCCGTTCACTCGAAATCTTTAAGATAAATTCCTGATTAAATGCCGGTGAGATTTTAGTAGAGTAACACTCTGATTTTAGTGTGAGTTACCCTAAGTTTCGAGGGTGACTAAGATTCCCTGCTGAGAAGACCCCGTCTTCTCACACCTTACCTTTCCTACATTCGTACTATCAAAACTCTGTTCCTCGTACCATTGAACCTCCCCAGTTTGCGCCAGTATTATAAGATTGAATCTCATTTAAGCAAGTAGATTCAAGTAGAAGCCTGCCTCTCTATATCCTCCCTCAAGCATCGCAACGGCACCTAGAGTAACGAGCGTCGAAGGAAAGGTAACGTCAAGTAGGTGACAGTGAAAGAAGCTGTAATCAGGTACGTCCTACACAGGCTGGACAAAGGTGTCCTAATCAACGAGCTACGAGTCTGCAGCTGGGCAAACCCAGGTCCATAGTAACCTAGTGTCGCAACTACGAGGAGTTGCACAGTAATAAATAGTAGCATAGGGGCACAACTACGACGAGAGTAGTGTGCTGTAACAATTATGGCGACCGTGACAGGACAAGTCATGGCTTGCATGGATTATAAGGGGAAAAGGGAATGCTGAATCAACTATTTGACGGAAATTGATGATGGCACCTTTGCGTCGGTCCTTCATAACTCTGTTCCTGAGAAATTATATTTATATATATACAACGTTACGGCCAGGGCAGTTTCTGGGTTAGTTACAAATACGAAACTCCCTTATATCAATTCAACACAATCTGTTCCTAGCTAAGGCAAATACAATATAAAAAAAATACAACGTCCTATATATAAAGGTGAAATATCCTATACATAAAAATGAAAGCTCTTATACACATATGTGCATGCGTTCAGTTATGGAGTGAGGCCATGAGCAGCATAATATATATATATATATATATATATATATATATATATATATATATATATATATATATATATATATATATATATATATATATATATATATATATATATATATATATATATTATGCTGCTCATGGCCTCACTCCATAACTGAACGCATGCACATATGTGTATAAGAGCTTTCATTTTTATGTATAGGATATTTCACCTTTATATATAGGACGTTGTATTTTTTTTATATTGTATTTGCCTTAAATGAAAGCTCTTATACACATATGTGCATGCGTTCAGTTATGGAGTGAGGCCATGAGCAGCATAATATATATATATATATATATATATATATATATATATATATATATATATATATATATATATATATATATATATGTAGGGGGGGGGAGGTAATGGTAAACCACAATAGATGAATCAAGATTTTATTTATAACTATCGGACTAATTACAGCAAGATTCCATTTTCAACTAATAATGAAGAAGCTAGGCAAGGAGCACAGATATATAAGGTAAGACACATCCTAAACAAAATGAAACAGCAGGAAACAATCTGGAAAAAATATACGAGTTAATCTGGTGTGAATGACAAGCTAAACAAAATGAAATAGAACCGGAAACAATGTGGAGAGTTGCTAATCCCCAAAACGCATTGCGTTCGGGGGGTTTATAGATACGATTGGCGACCTCTATCTGTTATATATTTGTTAAATTTGTATTGCCCTTCAGATAAATTGAAATTATCAACTTTGTTGATGATGATGGATTCCGCACTTCTCCTCTCAATATAATTATTTGATTTATAAATGATTTATGTATGGTTAAAATCAATTCTATGGTCGTGCGTTTGCATGTGCGTAAAGAGACTTGAAGAATTCATACACCTTCTGATATCAGCTAAATGTTCTTTCATCCTCTTATTAAAGTGGCTTGACTCTCCGATGTATGTTAATTTGCAATTGTAGCATGGTATACTGTAAACTCCAGTTTAGAAGAAAGTTATAAGGGTATAATGTACGAGAAATGCAGGTGAGCGGTTTAGAAGTTTCGTTTGAATGATTCTTTTTAGACTCAGAATGGCCGACTGGATTCACCGCTGGCTAACAGTGGTCCAGCGACGCGGAAAGCTGTTCCCAACTTGCCTACGCTATTATTTTTTTTTTCTTTGCCCCTTTTCCTACTCCCCTCTATCTACAAGGGTAACATAGTTTATGGCCAATTTCTCTGAATTCTCCAATATCTTTGAAATTAGCCATAGACTATGTTACCCTTATCCCTTTCTTTCCACTCCAGGGTGTCTTAATACATTAGTATATAAGGACCCTTGTTCCAGGAACCCAACATTGACGTTTGCGCCTTCGACTGATCAGTTACTCAAGTTTTTACACCGGCTCCATCCTCGACTTCGACTTTCTCCTCCATCCGGGACTCGTGAGAGAAACCCGGAGGTCAAAATATCCCAGGATATTCGCCCCTCAAAAGCTTCTTCGCCTACTCGCACTTTGTCACCCATCGTGTCTACTAGAAATCGAGAATCTACTCGATTGGCGATTGTGGATTCCCTAACTCTATCGACTACACATATATACGCTACGCTTCCAGACACGCCCGGAGCTACCTCGGAACTCGAAGGCGCCGGCAGTGCAGCCACCCTTCTGGATTCCTCGATATACACCTGCGTGAGGGCAGGTGCTCCCCGCTCACGCCACTCATCTGCAGGTTCTTCGGACGTCTCCCCATCACCTTCACCTCAAGAGCTTCTTCAAACGAAGATTGATGCCCAGGCCGCGGCAACCTCGAGCCCTGAAGATAGCCAACGGCCTCCTCTGGACGGTCTTATCGGGCCATACCGGAACACTCTAGATACCAGGAGGAAGGACCCTACACATTTCCGGTTTAACCGCTCATCGTGTCCGATCTGCCGCCGACCCCTCGGACTCCACCGTGGGACCCCGTTCCTAACGACCCTAACCAAACCCAGTAGTCAGTGGTCGTTAACGACCTGAAAGAAAATATATCTAAACCCGCCTTCAAGAGGCGTGACCAGGAAGAAATCAGCCAACTACTTACCTTATTTCGGCTGCGTGAACACTTGACGAACCTAGAACGGGAATCGCTTCTCCAGCGACTTCGTCTTTTCTACGTGGTCCTACACTATGGATGGGGGCCCGCCCTCAAAGACGCCAAAGAGAGCGCCATCATTGGATCCAATATCCAGCTGTCCGAAGAAGCCATGGTAGCAAGTACAGGCTGACCTAGAAGCCCTGTCAGCTCACACCAGCAGATGCCTCAACCCCAAGCCCCAATGGGTAGAGGACGCCGAGGTGGATATGCGGGAAGGCGTCGCCCGCGCAAGCCTAATTCTCAAAGAGTTGCGCGATGAGAGATGGAACGTGGAGTAGGCCTTCCTCAAGAAATTGGCCTGAGGAAGAATGGGATCCACCCCATCGCCCACTCCTTAAAACATTTCCACAGGTACCGATGTGGGACTAAAAGCCACTCTCCCGAGCGGCAAAGGGCCGGCCTCAAGTTCCTCCAAACACATGGTAATCCGGATCAGACTACTCAGACGACGTTTTTGGGCCACTATCGCCTCCAAAATACAGACACCTCTACAGTTCAAGCGTCGTGTCCCATAGTGACTTCTCCAGTTACAAAAGTGATATCTCCTTATTAAGTGATAAATTAAGTGATTTAGATATCAGTGTTAATCTCCATTATATTAGTTTAGGGCAATGTTTAGTTCGCCCTCAAATTGTTCAGAAAGAGCAATCAAAATCCACTCTTACATGTGCGATGGTGCTTATTTTAGTAAAAATGGTGATGCCTTACCGTGGTATCCTCCGGATGTTAGTATCTCCCAGGTTTATGATTTCAATTTAAACGACAACGTGACGTTAACAATTAATAGGCCTCCTCCCGTGAGACAAGTCGTTGACGACCCTAACTTGTTCATACTACAAGCTTATTTTGAAAAAGTTGCAGCAGAATTACAAGGCCTACATATCATAGATACAGTAGCCGCTCCAGTGCAGTTCCCTACAACAGCGGCATTAATCACTGTGCTGCCACAACAAGGACTAACGGTTCATAGAGTCAAAACGGTAAACAAGTCTGCTTCAAATCAACTCTCAAGCAGCAACAGCTCAGATCCCTTTCGAAAGTTGCTGAGCGGGCCTCCGTACATAATAGCTTCTAAGGACAAAGAAAAGAATCAGGGAAAGGACAAGAAACAAATTGGAATCCAACAGTACTTCATAAACACGCGTTACCATCCTCCCTCCTCCTCCCCCCCTCACCCTCTCTCTCTCTCTCTCTCTCTCTCTCTCTCTCTCTCTCTCTCTCTCTCTCTCTCTTTCTCTTTCTCTCTCTTCCTCTCTCTTTCTCTCTTTCTCTCTCCATTCTCAGTAATAATAACAGTTCTGAAGTAGAATTGCTCTATGGCTAACCAAAATATCACCGTGGGCCCCAATTCATTATTTTAGGTGTGTGGACCCCTAGTAATGTTACATGGCCCCCTAGGGGCCATGTGGCCCACGGTTGAGAACCTCTGTTCTAGACGAACATTTTAAGTATAAGCGGGTTTTAGGCGGTCGATACAGACAGTATTTTGTCTGGTGCCAAGCTTTAGGACGAAGAATTTCGGCTTCCTGGAGATGACGAGAAAGGGCCCGTCATAGAGTGGTGGTAACGAAGTGCGAGCTGAATCGCGACGGACGAAAACGTGGGAGCATGTTGTCATCTCCTTCGGCACGAAGGTTTTATAATTAGCAGGCACTCTAGGGGCAGTTGGCGTAATTTCAGCCATCACCCGTAGAAGGTTATGTACGTATGAAGAAGGATCTAGGTGAGAAGGTAGAGGTCGGTCAGAGGAAGAAAAGAATTGACCGGGTAGACGAAGTTAAGTACCGTAAACTAATTCCGCTGCAGAGCAAGCCAAATCCTCTTTCAAGGACGAGCGAATGCCAAGGAGAATCAAAGGTAGCTTGTCCACCCAAGTTATGTTTGGATCGGTGAAGCGTAAGCTTGTTTTGATGGTCCGATGCAGACTTTCTACCTTAGAGTTACTCTGAGGGTGATAGCTTGTAGTACGAAGGCGAAAGGAGCCAAGGTCTGGCATGAGTGCATCCCATTAAGAGATTCAAACTGGCTGCCACAATCAGTCATGAACGTTGAGGGAACACCAAAACGAGCAACCCATGCTGAGACGAAAGCTCGAGTGACAGTGGAAGCTCTGATGTCCGAGATAGGAACCGCCTCTTGCCAGCGAGTAAAACGATCGATCATGGTGAGAAGATAATTGCAACCACGGGAGTAAGGAAGAGGACCTACTAGATCGATGTGAACGGCGTCAAAACGTGACGAAGGAAGAGGAAAAGGGACCAGAAGAGCTTTTGTGTCGCGGGGGACTTTAGCACGCTGGCATGGCAGGCATGAGCGAGTCCATTTGGCTGCGTCGGCATTCATACCTGGCCAAACGAAGCTTTGTGCAATGAGCTTGTGAGTGGCATCGGCGCCAGGATGAGAGAGGCCATGAATTTGTTCGAAGATGTGCCGACGGGAAGCGAGAGGAATGAGAGGACGAGGACAGTCAGGAATTGAATAGTCAACCAGGATGCGCCTGGAAGGACTGTCAGGCAAGTCCATCTCGCGAACGACGAGTTGAGAAGAGTGACCCAGTGTTTCCGTGTCTTCATCTTGTTCTTGGGCAAGCGCTATTGTTGCATGATCGATGGGCGGAGTGTAGGAGAGTTGCGTGCCCGAAATCGATGAAATGGGAGAGAGCGCGTCCGGAACGACGTTTGAAGAACCAGGAACGTAGCGAATATATTCGTCATCTGCAGGATGAAGTCAAGCTGGCGAGTGTCAACTGCAGTGTGTACTGACGAAGTACTACGAGACGAACATGCACCGACCAAGGGCTTATGGTCAGTAAAAATGGTAAATTCACGCCCTTCCAAATGATGGCGGAAGTGGCGGACAGCGAGATATATTCCGAGGAGATCTCGAGAGAACATTGAATATCTCTTTTGAGGGTTTGTAAGAGTGCGAGAGAAGAAAGCAAGAGGTTGCCATTGGTCACCAACTTCCTGCTGGAAGGTTGCACCTGCATGGGTTGAGGATGCATCTGAGGCGACGTTGATGGGGGCTCCTGGAGAAGGATGAGCCAATTCCACAGCGCGGGCAATAGCCTCTTTGGTGCGAGAGAATGAATCACACGCCTCAGCAGACCATTCAAGAGGAGAGTTCTTTTGGGTCTTGGTGAGCATAGAGTTGAGAGGTTGCCTGACCTGGGCACATTTAGGGATGATTCTGTGATAAAAATTGGCCATGCCACATAAACTCCTGAGTTGTTTGCGTGATGTAGGACGAGAAAAGTTTCAAATCGCGCTAACTTTATCTTCGAGTGGGCTAATCCCTGCACTCGAGACATGGTGCCCCAAGAATGAGAGTTGCGAGACACCAAAGAGGCACTTGGAGGTATTTGGTACGATACCATACTCCTGAAGACGAGCAAAAAACTTGGCGAAGGTGAGAAATGTGGTCCTCCAGCGAGGAAAATGATATTAGGAGGTCATCGATGTAGCAAAATACAAACGGAAGACCTCTAAGGACTTGATCCATAAAGCGCTGGAAAGTTTGACCAGAGTTACGCAATCCATATGGCATCTTGACCATTTCAAAAGCATCCAACGGAGTGGTAATATTAGTCTTTGCGACATCATCTGGGTGAATAGGGATATAGTTGAAAGCAAAAACCAGATACAAGCGAGAAAAAAATCGTACAGCCATGGAGAGAAGAGGTACAATCAGCTAAGTACGGCAAGGAATAACGATCAGGAATTGTTACAGCGTTAAGAGCTCTGTAATTCCCAACTGCTCTGAATTCCCCCGGCGCGGATTTTGGCACGATGTGAAGTGGAGAGGCCCACGGAGAAGAGGAAGGCCTACAAATGCCTGAATCAATAATGAATTGGGATTCATCAGGCATAGCAGACCTCTTCTTGTCTCGATCCGATGCACCACACTATGTTCAATGGGCCTGTCCTTCGAAGGTGGAAGGGTGAGCTCAGGAAACTCCTGAAGGAGGCACTGAAACGGTGGCTCGGTAAATGGGAGACTAATAGAGAGGAGGGAACTCTGAGGAGGTGAGGACGAATCTGGGACAGTGAGGAGAGTTTTGCGGTTGACAAGCTTGCGTTGTCGAGGATCGACCAAGAGGTCGTAAGCCGAAAGAAAGTCGAGGCCCAATATTGGACAATCTACCTCTGCCATGATGAAAGTCCATCAAAAAACCCGACGGAGACTGAGTGAGACTTGAAGGTTACGTCTTCCATAGGTCCTAATATTGGTCGAAACGGCTACCTCCAGAACTAAATCTGAAGGGGCAGAAGCTTTGTTGGCCTTAGAAATTTGTATGACACTGCATTCAGCACCAGTGTCCACCAGGAATGAAAATTCAGAAAGTGAGTAAAAAATAGAAATGGACGACCTACGTGAGGAAATGAGGTTTAGGCAGGAAAGGTAGACCCTTTCTGTCCCATGCCTTTCTAGTTTAAATTTTGTGATTGAGAGACTGGAGTGAGGGGACTACAAGAATTTGGAGTTTGAGGATTTGGAGAAAGTGGTTGAGTTGGGTGAAGTGAGAAAACTGGAGGATTGAGATTTGAAGAAGGTACTGGGTCCAAATATGGGCACGGTTGCAAGCATTTTAGAGCTTATGCACCATATTTGTTGTGGTACCATCACCATTGAGTTGGATCAGAGAAAAAAAAAAGTTATGCTTCAGGAGACTACTTGGCACAGTATGTGAAGAAGCATAACTATGGCTACAAGGCTGTGTACAGTGTACAGAGTTGTATCCATACCTTTGATGATACCAGCATAGGCCCTGATGGTGTGGAAGATGGTGAGAATAGTTGAAAGAATGAGGGTGAAAATTTTGCTGCCTCTCACCTCTTGCATCGGGATGCCCTTGATGGTTTCTCTTTTGTGAACCAGAGCGGGACCTGCGCCTTCGATCGCCAAATCCGTGTCCGTGCTCGCTCTGTGGTTCTAGCTGCAGCTTTAACCGCTGGATGTCGGCTTCCATCCTCCGTATTGAAGCCTCAAGGTCTTTCGATAGGGAAGATGGAACCCTTGAACGCTGAGCCCGTTCGTCAGAGGAGCTCGACGTGCCTCGAACCTGCGAAATTGAAGCATTGTTAAATGGGCCGTGAGTTTGGCCGTTGCCCCAATCCACATAAGGACATTTATACAATTTATCTGCGGCTGCAGCAACCTCATCAATGCTCGAGGGGTTCGAGCTTAGGATTTACGGCCTGATTCCTTCGTGGACTCCTCTCATGAAAATTTCGGTGAGGAGAAAGCTAAAAAGTTCGTTTTTAGCACCTTTTACCCTGATAAGGTCCTTCAGATGAGTTAAAAAGGAAGTAGGACTCTTATCTCCCATTTCCTGAGTATTCAGGAGCTCTCTCAGGTCATCTATTTGGGACCTACCATATTTATTGAGAAAAGCCTCCTTCAGGCGGTCTAAAACACCAGCCTGTCCCCGTTAATTAACACTTCCCGGAACTGAATAAAGGTTCCTATGGGCAACCGCTGGATTATTGCTGCTACTTTCTCCTCCTCGGTGATGTTCTGTGGGTTAAGGAGGAGGGATGAGACTTCCAACCTTGCAATTGGGTTTGCAGGATCATACACGGGGAGATAGAGGTACGCATGTGGTTGTCTATGCGCGGACTGTGGGTTCGATGCAGACGGTTGGTCATGATGAAGTTGGGCGCTAAATGATGTCCTTAGTTGGTGTGTTTGGTCCATCATAGTCACTGATTTATGTATAATTGTGCTAGTTGAATGAAGGTGTTGACGTGAGAAGTAGCTGTGGCTGTGTGCAAGTGTGTGTGTGTGTGTGTGTGTGTGTGTGTGTAAATTAGTCACGAGCACAGTAATATCTAATGAAAAATAATTGAGAAATAAAGGAAATTGTCCACTCGTTGAATATAGGGGAAAATATTGAATTAAAATGACATGAATTATGATAAGTGGAAGCATGATGTTAAAGATAACACGCGATGTAAAAAAAATGAACACGGGAATCAAAAATGCTCAAGCGAGGTTTTGGGACAAATTTACGAGTGGAGTCGAGAATTATTTTAACGTTTAAACTTATTTATTGATTGACGAGAGATTACTAAACTTTGGGCACCACTTTATAGTATATGGTTATTCATGTGATTTATTTTCTGTTAATAAATCAGCTTAAATAGCGTTTCGAAAACCATAACCATAAATTTGTTTGATCGAAGTTGTCTGCTGATAGTTTTAGGCCTAAGGCGACAGCGAAATAAATTTTGAAATAATGAATTGGGTTTTAAGAAAAACAATTAAACAAATATAAATATATTCATAGAATAAACGAATGTACAATGAGATAAGTAGATTAAGTATACAATGTAAGATACTGTAAAATATGATTTACAGTAACAAGATGCGAAGAGAATGGAAGTATGTGAAATAAATATGAAATAACATGGTGGAATATATGGTGAAATAATAAAGTGAATAATATTGTGACTATGATGGACTGTGAATTAGGGGCTGCAATATGGGAAGTAATATAATTAGGACCTACTCTCGTATGATCGTTTGCAAAGAATGTGAAAGTGAAATTAACTAAGTATGATTTGTTGGACGTAAATGACTAATTGTAGAAGGAATGATTACCGACCTTTATACGAAGAAAGCTACGAGTCGACTGGGGCAGATAGTGTGCTATTTGGTCGAGCTGAAAGCGTGTGTTTGTTTGTTTGTGTGTGAAATTTTAAGAGATGTTGTTTGGAACAGTATTACGTTAAATGAATTGACAAGTCAAATAAATGAATTAATTAATTATTAAGTTGTACATAAAAGGATTTAATTTACAAAAGTTAAGTAAATTAATTGAAAGATTAAATTGACAAAGTTAAAGGATTGCATAATATGAATTTTACATAATAATTGATGTATATAATATTTAAGTTTCCCAGGAGGTTTTTATTATAGGAATGCCCAAAAGCATTGCTATAACAGGCAACGCGCAACTCTCCTGTGCAAGTGCTCTCCTCTACCTCCCCCTCAGTGTAAGAAACCTCCATCATCGGCTTCGTGTACGCCCAAGGTCATTCGAGCGACCCTTCAATAAGTATTGTTCGTTTGAGTGTACGGCGACCGTCCCCGCCAAGTCCCCCCATCCCCTTTAAGTCGCTGAGACTCGTGTACATCTAATGTGTTATATAGCTTGTTTTAAAATCACTTATAACCTTTGTATAAAGAATATTAATTTGCATATTTGTAAAGTTATTTTGCATCCACTTTTATATTGTGCCGGAACCTGTATTATAAGTCTCCCACGCACACAGCCGTCATCTCTCTCAGCTAAGAAACGTAGGAAGGGTTGAACTGACTCTATTCTGCGACAGGGCTCTCTGGCTTCTTCTGATGAAATGTTCTCGACGTCCTCCGGTGTCCAGCATATTGCTGCCCAGCCGTTGGGCATGTCAATTAATCTTATGAGATGTATATTGGGCACGCCAAAGATGGATTCCATGACAATTGATCGACTTGCTTTCGTTGCCCCTCTGATGTCGAAATTGCGCGGCCCCATGGGCCTCATCGGGCAGCGTTACTCCTTTTTCTTCTTGGTTATTTTCTCTTCTTCTTCTGAATGATGAATTCCTTTGACTCCCAAAACCCGAGGAGAAGATTGTGTGGTGAGGGCGTTCTCACCGATTCCTTTAACTTTTCCTCCTCAGCCACGACCAGACATGATGAAGTCTTACTCACTATTCAGTATCGATCATCTTTTTTACTTTACTTTATTATCAGAAAGGTGAAAGGTGCCCCCCCCCCCCGCGCCCACACACACACACTCTCTCGTGGGTTGGGCAGCAAGTGAAAAGAAAAGAAGGAAAATTTGATGAAAGTTAAATAAAGTATGAGGTATAAATTTTTCCGGAGGTCGGATTAGTCAAATCTTTAGAAAAATAACTATTACATTTTTTATTAATATTAAATTAGTTATTTTATATTTTTGTTGTACCATTGATTATTAAAATGTTTTTACAACGATAATTTACCTTACTATGTTTTCAGTCTACTTCTATAAAACTTAGTTTATACATAATTGATTAAAAATATTTGCACAACTATTTTTTTAGAAATCTCACTTCACTTAGTTGTACTGTCCACAATATATTTCTTCTTGACTCGCATTTAGTCGTTTCTTTTATAAATTGTCACTGTTGATTTAGAAAAAAAATATGTATAAATTATATGCTTTGATTATAATATTAATTATTCCCCTTTAATTTTTTTTAGAAAAATCAAACTTTTTACTACCTTACACACTTTTTTTGCTATCACTGTTGATTTCTCTTTTTAAGATTAACTCTTATGACACTCGCTTTAAATGAATCTATTTTTTTATTTGATCTTTAACACTTTTATTCACTGTTAGAGACTTTTGTAACTTTTTTGGTTATTTCACTATGTCGAGGGTTTCTGGGCGTATCTTTGCCCGTTGCAAATCGTCTTGTATCCGCTCATGTTGAGGACGTGGACACATGTATCAGGAATGAGGATTGCGTCATCCCATAACAAATCCTTAACTTCCTTTGGAGAGTACGGTCCCTCAAACGTCCACTTTAATTTCCCTTTTCGTATGCCTTCGACTAGAAGCCGAGGGTTACTACTAGGTGGTACGCAGACCGGTGTTCCGTACACCTTGAGGGAAAGTTCTTCTCCTTCGAAGAAGAAGCCTTGTTCAAGGAATTCCCTTTTCTCGGTAAGAAAGACTCCTTGGAACAATTTCAACTTCACAGTTTCCTCTTCTTCTTGTATGTTTTTTCTATTCCTTCTTTCCTCTTTGTTTCATTTTCTTCTTCGAATTTAACTTGGGGCTTTTGTTATTGGTGGCTTCTTTGTCTTCTTTTTCCGTTTGGGCTTGTTCTTCTTTTTCTGTTTGAGTCTTTTCTTCTACGTGAGGAAGGTCGGTCAGTTGAATTTTCAGGACGTGTTGAGAGGCGGGAACCACACTTTCTTTTTAGTTCCGTTCTTCTGAAGGAAGCGGTTCAATTCCTCAGCAAAAGTGTCGGGAGTTGACAGGTTTGCCAGGTGGAAAAAATGACCATGGCCATTATGTTCCTACCCTCGCTTGGTAGCACCAGCTTCGACGCCGTGATTCCATGTTTGTTCTGCGTAGCCGATGCTTCTTCAAATCACTTTGCCTTTGTCTCCTTTTCCAGTTTCGACTATTCCCTCTTTGCCCGGATCGCTTGTTTGCGGATGGGACACTTCATGGCTAGCACTCTGTGGTCCCATCTGCAGTTGATACATTTTAGGTTTAGAGACACAGATTGTCTCCATTCGTGGCCGGACTGAGCGCAGTTAGATCATGTGACTTCTATTACTTTGCAATCTCGCGTCTGGTGCCTCTCGATGGAGTAGCATTTGAAGCAGCAGTCTACGTGAACGTATTCTTCAGCCTCTATCTTCTCTAGGGCCACGCGAATATAAAAGCCTTTGAGGCCCTCCTTCTTGGCCCTGTCCGCCATCTCGATGACCGCGAAGACGAGCTTGACTATACTGTTGCCTTTTCCGAACTTCTCGACTTTGGTTAATCTCGCCCACTTCTGCTGCCTCGCCAGCTCTTCCTTGATTTCTTCGCAGGAATTCTCTGTGAAAAATAGAATGGGTCGAGCCGTCTGAGGGTAAGGGTTTGGGGAAGAGGATCTCTTGTGGTATTGACGCTTCAAGCCTAATCTTCTGAAGTTGCATTTTGGCTCCACGTCCTCCATCGAGTGACAAATAGCGGTGTATCCATTAGGAGCGTCTATAGCCACATGTTGATGGTGAATACCAGGTAGAGCAGAGGGCTCAGACAGCTCCCCTGGGGAACGCCCGCCCTCAGTTCGAACTCTGGTCTTCTGTGTTCTTCAATCGTGAGACGCGTCCTTCTGTCCATGACGAATCACAGAGGATTCTTTCCGGGACTGTGTTTGGCTGGAGGCCTAGGGTCATGTATTGGAGTCCTTCCAGCCAAACCTTGTCGAAGGCCTTTTGCAAATCCCTCAGCACGATGTCTACATAGTAACCCTTCGCTTGGTAATAAGCGATATTTTCCGTTAGGAGCGCCAGGTTCGTGTATGTGCCCCTTTTGGAAGAACCCATGTTGTTGCGGGTTGTGAGCTCTTAGTTCGCCTAGTTGAGCTTGTAATATATCGGCTGAAATCTTCTCAAAGATCTTGCCGGGTATCTCGAGGAGAAAGATTGGGCGGTAATTAGCCACTTGGCCTGGGGGCTTGTTTCTCTTTCGGGATGAAGATGATTTTAGCCATCTTGTACTCGTCTGGGAATTAGCCTGTATTCAGGGTTGCGTTCATGGTGTTCACCAGGCCTTGAATAGTTTGCCGTGGAGAATTCACGTTGTTCTTCGTGAGTCCAGACCAGCCGGGTGCCCTTTGTTTGAAGGACCTTATGGTGTTTATAGTCTCTTCAATGGCGATGGGGGGGTGCATGGTTAACCCTCTCTCTTTCTCTCGATATTTGCAGTTGTAAGTGGGTCCTATGTATCAAGGTTCCGAGGTCTTCGAGCAGGTGGTGTTCGAAGTCCTAGTCGAAATCATCGTTCTCCCCAGGTGATATTGAAAAGATCTCTTTACAGTATCTTCTAAATCTTCTTTCGAGAGATTCGGCGTCCTCTCTGATATTGTCGCATTATTTGTTTCGTGTTTTGGCCCTGGGAGGTTCCTCTAAGTTTTCGGATTTTATTCCCAAAAGTTACGGGACTGCTTTACCTGTCTAGTCTGCCTATGATATCGTCCCAGATTTCTCTTTGCTTTTCAAGGATAATGTTTTTTAGTTCCTCGCTTAGCTGCCTTATTCTGGCTGTCATTTCCCGGTTTGGGCCTGTTCTGTCGATTTCTTCATAGATTTCTCTGTTCTCCCTGGCGATATCCCTCATTTCATCCGTCCACCTAGGTTGTGCAAGAAATTCTGGGAACGCATCTCTCGTATGCTTGAGTGAGGAGATCAGTGATCTTATCTATCTCCTCATCAATTTCTTCGAAATTTGCATCGCTTAGATCAGCTGGCTGGTAGTCGCTGAGCATCTCTATGTATTGCTCCCAGTTAGCTTTCGCATAACTTTCCCTAAGTGGGATGGGCTTGATCATTGGCGCAAGCGATATGGTGGTGATGATGGGAATGTGACCGCTCGGGACCACTGGCCATGGTTCGTTGCTGATATTGAAGGGGAATTCTAAACTCGCTGACACAATGTCTGGTTTTGCCACCGGGAAATCTGGCCCTCCGGAGCCTATTTCTTTCGAACAGTAACTCCAGGTTTTTTCCCCTTGCGTTGGCTCGCCGGTAGCCAGAAGTTCGGCATCTGGTGTTTAGGGCGCATCCTGGCAACGCCAGCCTCCTGTGCCCGAATAGGGTTAAGAAGTTGTTGATCGGCTGGTATTTTCGTCTAGCCAGTTGGTAGGCTGCCACCACTGTTAGGCTCCCAACTTGGGTGTGATTTCGACAGCCACGAATGATTCGTCTAAGTCCGGTAGCATTTTGAACTTTGCGTTTTTGCGGATCGCGATGACCTCACCATTAAATCGTTGCCATGAGTGATTTTTCTGTATTACAGTGCAGGTGTGTATTTTTTATCGTGTCAGTGTTTGTGTTAATACCGTGTTCTGAAATGAGGATGATGTTCGGGTTCACTGTACGGAAGATATTTCTATAGAGAAAAGATTTTCCTTTCCATCCATCCACATTCGGTGTGAGTATCTTTAGTTTATTGCTCATGTTCTCCATTTTGTCTTTGTTGCTTGAGTGTGTTTGCTTGTTTGAGTTGTTTTATTGACTGTTGCGAGCTTTTCCGTACCAGATCTTTTGTATTCTGCTTCACTGAGGATGAGGCAAGAGCCCTTGTAGAATTTTACTCTTTCTTCGTGGAGGGTCTTTTCAATGTCTGATTCTTGTGCAGATGCTGAGTAGGTCCATTTGTATTATTTTCTCGGATTCCCCGGTAAATCTCCGAGGAGGAGGGTCTTTCTGGGAATGGTACCCGCTCCGTCGTATAGACCTTAAGGTCGATCTCGTTTCCGTCGTACTTGTAGTTACTCTCCGTGGACTTCGTCCTAGTCCTTGATCTTACGGAGCTCTTAGGGTCCTTGTGTTTGACATCCTCAGCATCAGATTCTGAGGATGATGAGCACATAAGATTGCCTTCTGCTTGTTTAATTCTCTTTGCTGCCTTTTTCTCTTTCTGTTCTCGGAGCTTTTGTGCCTCCACCCTCGGGTCCTTCCTGACAGACTTTTTGGGTCCTAGCGTGACCTCCGATACTGTCTCAACATTCGAAGTTTTTTTCCTCCGTTAGAAATAGGGTAGCCGGTGGCTCTGGTGCACCTTTGGGCAGGAACTGCAGTTGCGGGACGTCTCTCGATGGGGGTCGTCCGGGAACCACATTTCCGACATACCGTTCTTTTTCAGCATAAGATTCAGAGTATTTGAGAATGTCCATGGTTGTGTATGGTTTCTCACGTGTGCAAGAAGTATGCAAGTGAGAATCTTTGTGCAGTTCTCCTTTTCCAAATTTAGATAGATTTTCTGTTGTTATTCGGGGATTCTGGCTGGGGCGGCTTTTGTTGCCTGGGCGTAGGAGGTGTTTCCCTCATCGTCTCTTCAGCTTTCTTTTCGCTATTCTTCCTTTTTTATGATTTCTTTCTTTCTTGTGTAAGACATGGCCATAGCCCCGTGTTTCAGCCTGCAGTTTGGACACTTCTCTGTTTGTGCTTTTCAATCTCTCCATTCATGGCCTTTCCCGCTGCACTTTGAACAGGTTATTTCTTGTTCTCTGCACTCTTTAGTAGGGTGGTATTCCATTTTGAAGCAGCGGAAGCATACTTCACCTCCACGATTTTGACCAATGGCTGGTTTGTGCATATCTCTTCTAATATTTCTTCTTTCGAGTGTTGTCCTATCCAATCCAGGGATCTAGATGTCTGCAGATCACGATTCGATGTGCCTGGATCTGAGGTGTGGTGCTGGGCTGGAGATTTAGCTCCTTTACCACACTTTGACCCATTTCTTTTTTCAGAGTGTCAACGTCTATTTCTTTTTCGCAATGGCGACGTATCACGCTGGGGTCTCGATCCGGCTTTTTCTGCCCACCTATGGTCTTCAGGGAGACTCTTGTGGAGGGGTGGGACGCCATCTTTGCTGTTTGTAGCCCCACCGGCGGAGGGGTGCAAATTTTCCTCTCTGCTGAGACTTGGTTTTACCTTAGGGGGAGTTACACGGAGTCAATAGTTGGTGTGTGAATGTATATTTTTACGTTTCCTATATGGTTTTGTTTATCTACCTTGGGGATGAAGTTACCCGGCCTCGCTTACCTGCTGCCTCGATGGACAGGTGAATTGTCTTTTAGCATAAATGTCAGATGGATGAGATGAATCTGGAGGGGTCCTCGGGGGGGGGAGGGCGCTGATTGTATGGCGGACTTATTGACAACGCCGTCCCCTCCCGAGGGTGTTTTAATTGCGACCGCATCCCACCATATCATAAAGACGGTTACATGTCCTTCTATGGTGTTGGGAGGGTCCCCCGCTGTGATGAGGAGCGTAGGTCGCAGTCCGCTCCTTGTCGCGGAGAGTTTCGGACATTGTTATCGGTTGTGAGCTACTCATCAAACCCGCTTCCTCCAATGCCCCCAATCATGCCAGTGCAACTGCCAGGCATAGCTGGGACGAAACTGAATGGAAATCTTCCCCCACACCAAGCAGCAGTTCACTCGGGGCGGGAGGGCCGGGGACTTAAGGAGTCATCTGCCTAAGTGGGGCCGCTAGAATAGAAAATGTGGAGATTAGTAATGATGATAATGGCGAGTACAACAACAGCATTATTCTCCTTTTCTTAAAAACTGGTTTCTATAAATAGAAAACCAGATTTCGAAGGCGTTTTGCTAACTTCCGATTCCGTTTCCTTCTTTACCAGGAACTTACCGGAACCGTTTCCTTTTTTACCAGATTGCGGGAGGTGAATTAGCTCAGTACTTCTTTCAAGAATTCAGAGCAGTCATCATTTTTTACAAAATGCTACTCTATATATAGTTTATCTGGTTAACCATAAACGATACAAAATTTGGCCAATCAGTGTTAAGACAAATTTTAAGGGAATGTTTACGTTAATTTATTCTTTCAGACATAAGCGTTAACAAAATTGACCAATCAACTTAAAACATATTTTAATGGAAAGTTTACGTTAGTTTATTCTTTCACACAACGGTTACGTTAGCTGATTCTCCCCCACAAAATTGACCAATCAGCGTCAAGACAAATTTCAAGGGGAAGTTTACGTTCACTGATTTAAAAACGTAAGCATTACTGAAATTCATTTTTAAAAAGGCTGTATTAATTGCTTGAAAGGCCGAGGGACCGACTACAAACAAAGGTTATTAAACAATGGAAGAGCCTGGTCGTATTGGTCAGCAATATTAGTGACGGAGGATAAACAAAAAATAAACAAATAATAAAAAGAAAGTATGCTAGTTTTGCCCTCAACACCAAGGAAAATTAGTAAACAACTTCACACCTATCAAAACTTACCATACATTTCATCACTTTCATTAACTTAAACCTGAACTTGAACTTTTTAAAGCTAGCCCAAGCCAAACGTGAAAGGAGTTACGTGGACATTGTTTGTGGAGATGTGTCAAAGTCGTTTGATAAGGTGTGGCAAAGGGGAATGCAGTATAAGATCCTACGGCTGGACCTAAGGGAAAACTTTGAAAGAACCCTCTGTGAATCTCATGGAGAGAGGGGCGTATGTCAGTATAGGTTCTACGGACTGACCGAAGTTTCCGCTCATTGCGGGTCTCCGCAGGGGAGGAGGGGGGGTCTGTCTCCGACTCTGTACTCGATTTACACCGCAGATGTCACAGCCCCTACGAAAACCCTCTTGCCTCAACATTGAATTCGCCGATGTATTCAGCCAGATAATCACTTGTCGTATGACAGCAGCATAAATTGAAAGACTAAACATCTACGAGGCACAATTGAAGATTCGAACGAATCATGAAAAGTTCAAAGTAGTCCCCATCGGTAGGAGGCTACTAGCAGATGTCAGGGTGGTAGATACACGCTATCCCTACACTACGGACTGCGATGTACTCAGAATGAGGATTACCTCAACCGGGTACAGGAAGCACGTCGAAGATAGAATCTGAGCATTCCTATAATAAAAGTTTCCTGGGAAATTTATATATATATATATATATATATATATATATATATATATATATATATATATATATATATATATATATATATATATCATTTATTATGTATAAAATTCCATTATTTTACTTTAACTTTATTAATTTAATCATCCATTTATTTTACTCTAACTTTGTCAATTTAATCTTTCAATTAATTTACCTTAACTTTTGTAAATCAAATCATTTATGTTAAACTTAATAATTAATTAATTCATTTATTTTCTTGTCAATTCATTTAACTTATACTGTTCCAAACAACATCTCCTAAATTTCACACACAAACAAACAAACACACGTTGCCAGCTCGACCAAATAAGCACGCTCCTCCACCCACTCCACTTGCTGCTTTCTTCGTATAAAGGTCGGTAACCATTCCTTCTACAATTATTCATTTACCTCCAAACAAATCATACTGAGTTAATTCCACTCCCACATTCTTTGAAAACGACCATACGAGAGTAAGTCCTAATTATTTTTACTTCTCATTGCAGTCCCATTTCACAGTCCATTATAGATACTTTAAACTAATACATTATTTACTATATATATTCAACATATTATTCCACCATATTAACTTCACATACTTCAATTCTCTTCGCATCTTTTCTACTGTAATCATATGTTAAAATATCTTACATTATATACCTAACCTACTTATCTCTGTACATTCGTTGATTTTATGAATATATTTATATTTGTGTAATTGTCTTTCTTAAAGCCCAAGTCATTATTCCAAAATTTACTTCGCTGTCGCATTCGGCCTAAAGCTAACGGCAGACATCTTCGTTCAAACAAAATTTATAGATATGGTTTTTGAAACGCTATTTAGGCTGATTTATTAACCGAAGATAAATCACATTGCTAAAATATAGATATAGATAAAATAAAAAAGCAGCCTTACTTAAATATGAAATAAAATTTCTGAACTTTGCCGATTGTAATTCATTTTCTTTTAAAACATTATAAAGCATTGGATAATCATATTTATTTTTCTTAAACTAAACTATTTTGTTTTTTCAAAATCTAAAGAAATTCGTAGAAATTAACTTGATAAAAATTTAAAATATACTTAAGTCATAACCAATCTATGATGAAATTATTATTCAAATACTTTAAAAAATCCCGTTCTTAATATATAGAGTTAGTGAAGATGAGGATGATGATGATGATGATGATGATGATAATAACGTATGCACGCTTGAGATTAATTTATTAACCAGATTGAGGAACTCTTTTGCACAAACCTTGCGAGTCTGGAGATGTGAGCACAATGAGGCAGAGTTTAGACGATTGGGATTTATTCTAATATATATATATATATATATATATATATATATATATATATATATATATATATATATATATATATATATATATATATATATATATATATATATATAATTTATAGATGCAGATACCAGTTAAATTGAAATACTCAGAATAACATAAATTATTTATTTTACTTTTGGAGTAGTGCAGATTTACATGATAACAATTTATTTTAATTATTTTGAGTAATACAAAAACATTGTATACACGTACATTATTTAGGATAATTTTGGAATGCTGTTATAGCAATGCCCTCTGGCATTCCTATAAAATATTACATGCATCAATACTCCATTAGCATACTTTCCTTTTTAAATTAATGTAAAATTATCTATTTATTTTCCCATTTAAATTCTACAATTTCCATTAAATCTTATTTAAAATCTCAACTTAGTTATGTATAAATAATCAATCCAAAATCTCAAATATTTTGTAATATATAATTGCCATCCAAAAACCATTGGCTAAGATATATTCTTTTGCCAATACTTACTTTTACCATCGCACACAAACGAACGCACGCCTTTAGCTACCCGCTTTGAAGCAGTCACCCATCCATTCATGCTCTACTTAACTTCGAATCAAGGTCAGTTATAAATCCTCTCACTTATTCTCTGAAAACTGCCATACAAGAGTAGGTCCTAATTCTGGTTACTTCTCTCATTGCAGATCCCAATTCATAGTCCATCATAGTTACTTTACCACACCATAATTACCATATCTTAGTCATCAAAAATACCATTTCTCAGTCATCATAATTACCACATCATAGTTACCATATCTTAGTTACTTTACATTCACTCTACTTTTCATTACTTTCATATATTGGATTACGTTGTATTCCTTAACAATTCTCAATTTAGTTATATCATTCATCCATATAATTGTAATAATCGCCCACTAGTTATTTCCTAATTCAATTCTCTCATTGTGCATTCGTTGATTTTGTAAATATATTTATTTTGTTTATTGTCTCTTTTTCTTACAAACATAGTTCAGAAGTTTTCTAAATTCATTTCACGTCAGTCGTTAGGCCTAAATATTAGTAGACGAATATTCCATTCAATTAAAAAAAATTATGGTAATGGTTTTCAAATAGCTATCCAGGCTGATTTATTAACTAAAATCAATCGCACTAAAAACCAAATACCATATAATGGTGCCCATAATTAATAATCTCCCGTCAATCAATAATTAACTTCAAAAGTTAAAATAATTTCTTGAACTCCGCGCGTAATTTTCTTGCTATCATCGTTAGAATATCAATTTGATTCACGTGTTCATTTTTAATATCGCGTGTTATCTTTAGCATCCTTCTTCTAATTGTCATAATTCATATCATTTTAATTTGATACTATCTCCTATATACAACGAGTGGACAATTTCCTTTATTTCTCCTAATTATTTTTCATTTCTTCATATTCCTGTGCTCGTGAATAATTTCCACACACACACGTGCACACATCCACAGCTACTTCACTCACATCAACACATTCATTCAATCAGCATAAGTACACACAAAACATTGTGACTATGATGGATCAAACACAACAAATAAGGACATCTTTTAGTGGCCCAACCTGATCACCATAACCAACCGTCTGCCTCGAATCCCCAGTCCTCGCACAGGCATCCACATTTGTACCTCTCGCTTCCCGTATATGATCCTGCAAACCCAGGCCACTGATCCTAAACTCGAGCCCCACGAGCATTGAGGAGATTGCTATAGCCGCAGACAAATTATACAAGAGTCCTTATGTGAATTGGGAAAACGGCCAAACTCACGGCCTATTTAGAAATAATCTTTCAATTTCTTAGGTTCGAGGAACGTCTAGCTCCTCTCACGACCGGGCCGAGCGTTCAAGGGTTCCATCTTCTCTATCGAGTGACCTTGAAGCTTCAATACGGAAGATGGAAGGGGACATCCTGCGACTAAAGCTGCAGCGGGAATCACAGAGCGAGCACGGACACGTGTTTGGCGATCGAAGGCGCAGGTCCCGCTCTGGTTCAAAAGAGAAACCAACGAGTGCATCCTGATATAAAAGGTGAGAGGCAGCAAAATTTTCAACCTCATTATTCCGCCTATTCATACAACCTTCCACACCATCAGGGTCTATGCTAGTATCATCAAAGGTACAGGCACAACGCTGTACAGTGTACACAGCCTTGTAGCCACCGTTATGCTTCTTCACATACTGCGCCAAGTAGTCTCCCGAAGCATTGTAGGGGTACGAAATGTATGAGAGAAATTCCTTTCAACTCCATAATATAAATGGCCGAAAAACTTCCCATACAAAAAGACGGACTTCGCCAGTTGTGTGGCATAAACATCGGAAACGAAATCCAGAGGTACCTCGTTCGAAACTCAGGAGTCCAAAAACTTTTATGAACTCGCACAAGAAAGAAAACGAAGATGAAGGACCAACTCAACAAGAATACGGAAGCCAGGGAAAACGGAAGAAAACGCTTAAAGGACCTACCAATGCTGAAAAGAAAAAGCAAGATGAACAAGGATAAATAAATAAATTTATAATAAAGAGCATCCCCCCCACCCCTCCATAACTGGTGGCCCTCAGCGGCCGAACAATTTTCTCATCAACTGTACAAAAACGTGCTGCGCTAACCTTCGGAGAGCCAGGGAAGGAGAAGCCATTACTCATTGATTACAAACAAGTGTTCGTTAACTCTCTTCAATCCCTCAAAAATTCGCTCCACTAATGCCGCAGACTTTGTTAGCCGAGGAGGGAGAGCTAACTACTCCTCGATTAAGATATCCAAGACTAGTTTCTCCCCAATCCTCAAATTCGATTCGCTGTCTGATCATGTACTATTTGTTACTCTGCACCTGCCCTACAAGAGAATTAAAAAAAAAAGTGATGCGGTGAACTTCGGAGAGTCGGAGAAGGAGAAGCCATTATTGATTACAAAACAAGATTCGTTCGCTCTCCTCAATCCCTCAAATTCGCTCCACTAATGCCGCAGACTTCGAGGCTGGGGAGGGAGAGCTACTACTCCTCGATTAAGAAATGCAAGACTGGTCTCTCCCTAATCCTCCATTTCGTTCCGCTTTCTTGAAAGGGACCTGTGTAGGGGTACGAAATGCGAGAGAGTTTCCTTCCAACTCGATAATATAAATGGCCGAAAAACTTACCATACAGAGAACAGACTAAGCCAGTCGTGTGGCTAACGTATCGGAAACGGAATCAAGGGGTACCTCGTTCGAAACACCAGAGTCCAAATAAGTTTTAGAAAACGCTCAAGAAAGAAAACGAAGATGAAGGATTAACTCAACAAGAATACGGAAGCCAAGGAAAACGTAAGAAAACGCTTAAAGGACCAACTAATTCAGAAAAGTAAAATCAAGTGGAAAGCAACCCAAGAAGAAGAAGCAAAGAAAATAAAAAGGATAATCAATACAAGCACAAAATGAATAAAGATATAACAAAGAAGGGCCAACTCAAATATAAAGGAAACTTAGTCAAGAAGATATGATAACAAGACAACACAATAAAGAACATAAAAGCATCATCTCCTCCCCCATAACTGGTGACCCTCAACGGCCGAACAATCTTCTGATCAACTATACAAAAGTGCTGCGGTGAACTTCGGGGAGCCGGGGAAAGAGAATCCATTACTCATTGATCACAAACAAGACTTCGTTCGCTCTCCTCAATCCCTCAAAAATTCGTTCCACTAATGCCGCAGACTTTGGAGGCCGAGGAGGGAGAGCTAACTACCTCTCGATTAAGATATCCAAGACTAGTCTCTCCCCAATCCTCAAATACGCTCCGCTGTCTGATCTTCGATACAACTGCACCTGCCCTACAAAGAGAATTAAAAAGTGCTGCGGTAAACTTCGGAGAGCCGGAGAAGGAGCAGCCATTATTGATTACAAACAAGACTTCGTTCGTTCTCCTCAATCCTTCAAATTCGCTCCACTAATGCCGCAGACTTCGAGGCCGGGGAGGGAGAGCTACTACTCCTCGATTAAGAAGTCCAGGAGTAGTTTCTCCCCAATCCTCAAATTCGCTCCGCTTTCTAGAAAGGGATCTATGTAGGGGTGTGAAATGTATGAGAGAAATTCCTTCCAAATGGATAATATAAATGGCCGAAAAACTTTCCAGTCGTGTGGCATAAAGATCGGAAACGGAATCAAGAGGTACCTCGTTCGAAACATCAGAGTGCAAACAAATTTTATGAAATAATCTCAAGAAAGAAAACGAAGATGAAGGAGCAACTCAACAAGTATACGGAAGCCAAGAAGAAAAATGGAAGAAAACGCTTAAGGACCAACTAAAGAGGAAGAAAATTCGAAGAAGCAACCTGCAGAAAAGAAAAATCTAGTTTAAAGCAACCCAAAACAAGAGGATACGATAACAAGCAAGAAAAGAAAATTCAAGATGAACAATTAAAGATATAATAAAACATAGCCCCCCCCATAGCATAACGTTTCCTTTTCCCTCTCGACCAACTCAGTGGTGCTGGTATCATAACAAATATGGTGCACAAGCCGTAAAATCTTTACAGCCTTGCACATATTTACAACCAGTAACTCCAGCTAATCTCAACTTTCCACTCCTTGCATATCAATCTTCATCTCAAAACTCACTTCCCCCAACTCAATATATATATATATATATATATATATATATATATATATATATATATATATATATATATATATATATATATATATATATATATAGATATATATATATATAGATATATATATATATATATATATATATATATATATATATATATATATATATATATATATATATATATATATATATATATTGTTTTGGGGGAAATTTATATACAAATTTGTAGTGGTGAAACCACTACAAGGGATAAACGATAAATTGGTCAACATATACCACCTACACCTCATTTCACTCATTCAGGTAGGTCCACACTTTTGTATTTTGACCCACACTCAATCCTCAATTAATATCGTACCAATTCATTCAGCACTCATACAGCATCAATGGCAACACGCCATCATTTCATTCAGCACTGATACAGTACTGTGGTAACAAGCCATAAATCCATTCAGCACTCATGCATTGCTATGGCAGCACACCATCATTTCATTCAGCACTCATACAGTGCTATGGCAGCACGCTATAAATCCATTCAGAACTCATTCAGTGCTATGGAAGCACACGTCATCAATTCTCTCGCACTCCCATAATGCTCTGGCAACACACCATCAAACCGCTTGCAACATGCCATTACGTCACTCACACACAGCTAAGACAACACGTCATCAATTCTCTCGGACTCACATAGTGCTCTGGCAACACACCATCAAACCGCTTGCAACATGCCATTACGTCACTCACACACAGCTAAGACAACACGTCATCAATTCTCTCGCACTCACATAGTGTTCTGGCAACACGCCATGAACCCCGCTTATACCGAAAATGTTCATCTAGAACCACGTTCACCTCATTCTCCTTTTATTATACCCCTTTATGGTACAGTATGCCCCCCAAACAACCTCAACCTCACCCTTTTAACCACCCTTGCTACTCCAACTCCACCTCCCTTTTTGCTGCCTCCTCCTCTTGTGTTGCAGGAACCCTCGTAGGCAGAAGTGGTCAGTCAGGAGCAAATCTCTCCCCCATTGGTCACTCCGTCAGCGGACAACGGGACTTAAGACTCCCACATCCCGCTAGACGCCAGCTCGGAAGGAACTAACAAGCGGATCACCTTCGCTCCATCAACCTCCTTCTCTCGTGTCGGTGCCTCACCCAACGCTCCTGGCACTGTCACACGCACCGGTCGCATCGTCACAAGGCCTCGGCGTTACTCAGACAGCGGGTCCTAAGAAAGGATGGGGGGTAATTTTCTTAATGGGGGAGTGTTATAGCAATGCCCTCTGGCATTCCTATAAAATATTACATGTATCAATATTCCATTAGCATACTTTCCTTTTTAAATTAATGTAAAATTATCTATTTATTTTCCCATTTAAATTCTACAATTTCCATTAAATCTTATTTAAAATCTCAACTTAGTTATGTATAAATAATCAATCCAAAATCTCAAATATTTTGTAATATATAATTGCCATCCAAAAACCATTGCCTAAGATACATTCTTTTGCCAATACTTACTTTTACCATCGCACACAAACGAACGAACGCGGTTAGCTGTCCGCTTTGAAGCAGTCACCAATCCATTCGTGCTCTACTTTACTTTGAATCAAGGTCAGTAATAAATCCTCTCACTTATTCTGTGCAAACTGCCATAAGGAAATAAGTCCTAATTCTGGTTACTTCTTTCATTGCAGATCCCAATTCACAGTCTATCATAGTTACTTTACCACACCATAATTACCATATCTTAGTAATCATAATTACCAATCCTTAGTCATCATAATTACCACATCATAGTTACCATATCTTAGTTACTTTACATTCACTCTACTTTTCATTACTTTCATACATTGGATTACTTTGTATTCCTTAACAATTCTCAATTTAATTATATCATTCATCCATATAATTGTAATAACCGCTCACTAGTTATTTCCTAATTCAATTCTCTCATTGTGCATTCGTTGATTTTGTAAATATATTTATTTTGTTTATTGTCTCTTTTTCTTACAAACATAGTTCAGAAGTTTTCTAAATTCATTTCACGTCAGTCGTTAGGCCTAAATATTAGTAGACGAATATTCCATTCAATTAAAAAAAATTATGGAAATGGTTTTCAAATAGCTATCCAGGCTGATTTATTAACTAAAATCAATCCCACTAGTAACCAAATACCATACTGCAGATTAATAAGAATCAGGCAGTGCTACATTTCTCCCCACCAAAGAAAGTTCCCCCCTATTTTAAAATATGGTCTTGCTAGTCCTGATAACGGCAAGGTCTCATCATGACGCGAACGGAGCGTGTCACAGTGCCAGTAGTTTGGCTGCGAGCACGGGAACACGTATTTGCTGTGGCAGTAACAGTTGTGTTGAGCGAGGCACCGGTATGAACAGAGATTGATGGAGCGAAGATGATCTGCTTTTTTGTTCCTTCCGAGATGGCGTCAAGCGGGACGTGGGAGTCTCGAGTCCGGTTTTCCGCTGATGGGGTGACCAGTGGTGGAGAGATTTTATGCTGACTGAACACCGCTGCTTACGAAGGTTCTGCAACACTAGAGGCGGAGGCAGCAAAACGGAAGGTCAAGTTTGTGTATCAGGCGTGTTTGTTAGAACGTCCTGGAACATGAAAGGTTATAGTTGGAGAAGAAGTGGGAAGAGGCAGTTCGAAGCGAACGTTTTCAATAAAGGCGGGTTTCAAACAGTATCCTGCTCCGTGCCAAGCTGAAGGATGAAGAATTTCGGCTTCCTAGAGATGACGAGAAAGGGTCCGTCATAGACTGGTTGCAAAGAAGTGCGAGTTGAATCGCGACGAACAAAAACATGTTAAAACTTTGTCATCTCTTTCGGCATGAAGGTTTTGAGATTGGCAGGTACTCTAGGGGGGGTAGGCTTAACCTTTACCTCACCCACCACCCGTACAAAATCGTCTACATAAGAAGCAGGATCGAGGTGAGAAGATAGAGGTCGGTTAGAACAAGAAAAAAATTGACCAGGGTGACGAAGTTGAGTACCGTAGACAAGGTCCGCAGCAAAGCAGGCCAAGTCCTCTCTCAAGTATGAACGAATAACCAGGAGAATCAAAGGTAGCTTGTCGACCGAATTGATGTTGGGATCTGTGCCGCGTAAGCTTGCTTTGAGGGTCCCCCGCAACCGTTCCACTTTGGCGTTGCTTTGGGAGTGATAGCTAGTGGTACGAAGACGAAAGGAGACAATCATTGATATGAGTGCATCCTATTAGTGGGATTCAAATTGGCTGCCACGATCAGTCAGGATCGTTGAGAGAACACCAAACCGAGCAACCCATGCTAATATAAAGGCTCGAGTGACAGTGGAAGCTCGAATGTCCGAGATAGGAACTGCCTCTGGCCAACAGGTAAAACGACCGATCATTGTGAGAAGATAATTGCAACCACGAGAGCAAGGGAGATGACCTATTAGATCTACGTGATCGGCGTCAAAACACGAAGAAGTAAGAGGAAAAGGGACCAGAGGAGTTTTTTGTGACGATGGACTTTGGCTCGCTGGCGTGGCAGGCATGAGCGAGTCCATTTGGGCACGTCGGCATTCATACCTGGCCACACGAAGCGTTGTGCAACGAGTTTGCGTGTGGCATTGACGCCAGGATGAGAGAGACCGTTAATTTGGTCGAAAATGTGCCGGCGGTAAGCGAGAGGAATACTGTGACGAGGACAGTCAGGCAATGAATAGTTGACCAGAATGCGCCTGGGAGGACTGTCTGGTAATTCGATTTGATAACAACGAGTTCAGAAGCGTGACTTCATCCTGTTCCTGTGCCAGCGCTATTGTCGCATGATCTATGGGCGTAGTGTGAGAGTTTCCGTGCCAAAAATCGCGGAAATGCGTGGAAGCGGGTCTGGTAAGACGTTTGAACAGCCATGAACATGGCGAATATCGCTCGTCATCTACATGATAAAGTCAAGGTGACGAGTATCAACTCCAGTGTGCATCGAGGACGTGGAACAAGAAGAGCAGTCACCGACCAGTAAAAATTATGAAGCACGCCCTTCCAAATGATGGCGGATTGCTAGGTATATTCTGAGGAGCTTGCGAGAGAACGTACTATACCTCTCTTGGGAGTCAGAACGAGAGAGAGGGAAGAAGGCAAGAGGTTGCCATTGGTCACGAATCTTTTGTTGCAAGAGGTTGCCATTGGTCTCGAATCTTTTGTTGCAAGATGCACCTACGTGGGTTGAAATGCGCCCGAGGAGACGGTGATGGGGGCTCCTGGAGAAGGATGATCCAATTCCACAGCTCGGGCAATAGTCTCTTTGGTGCGAGAAAACAAATCGCACGCCTCAGTAGACCACTCGAGAGGAGAGTTCTTTTTTGGTCTTAGTGAGCATAGAATTGATAGGTTGCATGACCTGTTATAGAAATTAACCATGCCACAGAAAAGTCGGAGTTGTTTGCGTGATGTAGGTTGAGCAAAATTGTGCATCAGGGTAACTTTTTCTTCGAGTGTGCTAATCCCCGCACTCAAAACATGGTGTCCCAAGAAGGAGAGTTTCGAGCCACCAAAAAGACACTTAGAAGTGTTGTGTTGAGCACGATACCGTACTCTTGAAGGCGTGAAACAACTTGACGAAGGTGTAAAAGGTGTCCTCGAACAAGGAAGATGCTATTAGCAGGTCGTATATGTAGCAAATGACAAAGGGAAGGCCCCTCAGAACTTGGTCCATGAAACACTGGAAGGTCTGGCCAGAATTCGCAAGCCATAGGGCATCTTGATCATTTCAAAAGAAGTAAACGGAGTGGTGATGCTAGTCTTTGAAATATCGTCTGAGTAAATAGGGATGTGGTTGAAAACACGAACCAGATCTAAGCGAGGAAAGATTGTACAGCCGGAGAGGAGTAAAGTGAAATCTGCTAGGTACGACAAAGAATAGCGATCAGGGATTGTTACAGCGTTAAGAGCTCTGTATTCTCCAACTGCTCACCTTTTGTGCTGAGGTTCTCTCGTTGGTTTCTTTTAAGGGAACTCAAACGGGTCCTATCTCTCTGCTCACTATTCCCGTGCCGTTGCTCGCTCTGTGGCTCTTGCTGCAGTTTCAACCGGCTTAGGTCAATTTCAATCCTTGAGAACGTGGCACCTAAATCTCTCATTAGAGAGGATGGAATTTCGCCCCGCTCCGGTCGTTCACAAGCAGAACTCGCCGTTACCTGAACCTGCGCAATGGAAGAATGATTCGGCTCAGAAACGTGTTTGCGTATGCTATCCAAATTTACATACGGGTTTTTATACATCTGGTTGGCTGCTTTTGCCAGCTGATTAACACCCGCCGGCGAATACTTGAGAATGAGGGGCTTAATATATTCTGGGATTGCCCTCATGAAAATTTAGGTGAAGAGAGGGTCTAAAAGGTCAGATTGTGCGCCTTTCGCCCTTATAAGGTGCTTTAAATGGTTTTTAAAAACTAGACACTTATCTCCCATCTCCTGAGTGTTAATGAACTCCTTCAAGTCTTCAACCTGTTACTTCCCAAATTCCTCTCGGAGAGCACCCCTCCATTCTTTATAAGCTCCAACTTTCTCCCCATTAAATAAGATATCCCTAAATTTTAGGAATATACTTATGGGAACTTTATAAATAATGGCAACAATCGTATCTTCTTTCGTTATGGCTTGAGGTTGGAGAATTACGTAACAAAGGTCAAGCCAATCGACTGGGTTTATTGCATCATAAACCGGAAGTGTGAGAGATGTAGGTGGAATTTTGGTTGTGCCTTGCTGTGTTTCGTTTGAAGATTGCATTGTGGTAAACATTTGGTCATTCGCCAATGAATGGTTAACCATTGTGATGCTTTTTGGATGTATGTGGTTTGTAAATGAGAATTATCATAGAAGAATGAATGAATTTTAGAATTGCTGAGCGTGAAAGAAAGAGTGCATGCACGTGTGTGTGTGTGCGCGCGTGTGTGTGTATGTGTCTGTGTGTGTGTGTGTGTGTGTGTGTGTGAGAGAGAGAGAGAGAGAGAGAGAGAGAGAGAGAGAGAGAGAGAGAGAGAGAGCGTGGGTTAGTCACGCGAAGGAAACGTAAATCAATTTGAGAAACTATAATGATTGGCATAAAGATTCTGTAGATAGAACTTCATACCAAAAATTGAAACGCGTGAATGAAAATGGGCGATCAAGGAAAACGTGAATGGCAGCAGGGATTTGAAATTTATAATTTAGGTTTGAATCTAGTTTTATTGATTGACAGGAAATATATTACATAATTTATTATTATGAAATTAATTAGTGTTTTATTTAGCCTAGATAGCAATAAGAATTAATCACATAATAAATTTTGAGATGAAAAATGAATAATGAACTTAGGCCAAACGGGCCGTGGATCGACAGTAAACGCGTTGAAAAATTAGAAGGGATGGAAGAAGGAACGATACAGAAAATAAAATGTATTTAAGAATTAACAAATGAAAACATGATGCATTGAATATAACTTTAGACAAATTGGTATACATCTGTGATAGTTAAATGGATATTAATAGGACTTTGTATGAGAAGTTAAATATGATATTAAATAAAATAGGATCACAATACCATATTAAATTGGATGTAAACAGTAGTTTTAATAATAGTGGATCGCAATTATGTATAAATTAGGATGTACGATATGATATAGTATGTTAGCTATCACAATGGTAATCGTAAATTGGGGTCTACAATAAATTAAAAATATCTATTAATAACGTACTCACGCTTGAGATGAATTTATTAACCAGATTGAGGAACTCTTTGCACAAACTTTGCGAGGGAGATGCGAGCACAATGAGGTAGAGTTAAGACGATTGGGATTAATTTTAAACAATGCGGTTTTCGGGGAATTTGTTATGTAGGGGAATTCTAATCTGTTATATATATATATATATATATATATATATATATATATATATATATATATATATATATATATATATATATATATATATATATATATATATATATATATATATATATATATATATATATATATATATATATATAAATATATATATATATATATATATATATATATATATATATATATATATATATATATATATATATATATCGTAGAATCGACTCTCGACGATATACCATATATAACTATTCGTTGAGGGAACTTCTTTAATTATCTTTAGAGTGCGTGATTGTATGGCGGGCCGATATTATGTATCTTCGATATGCTTAAGAAGTGGAACTGGGCTCAAGGATAATAATATTGCTATCATTAATAAAATAGAGTTTTATTAATAATAACTATCAACAAACACAAAACGGAAAATATTGACATAAACAGAGAATGGAAAGGGTCGTGGGGGGCTCGGGCTAATCCGAGGATTAAAGGATTTAAAAAGGTAAAACAAATATAGAGTTAAAGGGATGGGATGGTTCGCTAAACCATTTAAAGCACAGGATAGAATTGACAAAAGGGGTTAAGTACTCAAAGGTGACGTTTGGCTTACGTAACTTTATACTAGTTGTGCAGTGGAAGGCGACGTGAAGGAATTTTCGGTCCGCTGGTGAGTTCCAGTGGAAGGGGGGGGGGATAAGATGATCCTGACGTGGCGTCTTGGGAATGAGAGCCGTTTCTTGTCTACGGGCTCAAGAACAATGGCTGTTCTAATGTTGTTCTCCTCTTAACAACAAGGGGGAAGGGTGAGATCCGTTTCTTGGCAAAGGGGTCAAAAGAACAATGGCTGTTCTAATGTTGTTCTCCTCTTAACAACAAGGGGGAAGGGTGAGATCCGTTTCTTGGCAAAGGGGTCAAAAGAACAATGGCTGTTCTACGTTGTTCTCTTCTGAACAACAGGGGGGGGGGTGAGAACCGTTTCTTGTCTACGGGCTCAAGAACAATGGCTGTTCTACGCTGTTCTCTTTCTGAACAACGAGGGGGAAGCCTTGAGGACTTGGCGTCACGAAAGGCTCGAACCTTTGGCACTCAAGGGATATTGTCCTCCGTCTGGACAAGTGATGGTGAATCTCGAGATCGAGGTCCCTTGGCGCACAAAGGAAGAGAGGGTCGTGGTGATGTTTCGCGACGAAAATCTGGATCTCTAATCTGATCTTAGTGGTAAAGTTTCCATCTAAATAGTCGCGACACTCCCTTGGCGTGGGGGACAATGGAGTGGGAACTTCGAGGGAATGCACAGCCGAGGCTGGGAACAATGCCTTATCTGCCCATAAGCCTAACTCAATCTGGCGAGGTCGGCGTATGGGGGCGAACGGGGGAACGATAACCTCCTTGTTTAAACATTGACATCCGGTGGCTGTGATAAGGCGCCAAGCTTCGAAGCGAAGATGCACGTGGGAGCATCGTGGTTTTAAAATAATATGTGATAGGAGTTGAAACTAACGCTGCCTCAACCCGTTCTATCCCACCCCTCCATTCCGGGGGAAGTTGTCACTTCGAAAAAAAAGAGAGAAGGGACAACGATAGAGCTCCGTTGTGGGGAACTCGTTTTCTTGTACCAACCGTACCTTCCTGCACCTAACTAGTATTACCTCAATACATATGATTATTTTGATCTTTTGATTATAAGGGAAAATAACCTTTAATACAAACTTAATAAAAAAAAAGGCATGGAACAATGAAATGATATAAAATTAGTACATATGGGACACAATAATTTATACGTAATTTAATGGGTACAAATATATATACATACAAAAAAAATAGACATTGAGCGTTACAAAATTCAGACATATACATTAACTAATTATATTACAAGAGAATCTTAATTTAAGTCGTACAAGACGGTATATACCTACATGGAGATACTAATTTTATTAATACAATTACTCTACGCTATTCGGTAACGCATTCCTACTGAGTGCGTCAGCGACCTGGTTATCGGAACCTTTTATATAATTTATTTTAAATTGATACTCTTGCAAGAGTAAACTCCAGCGCATGATGCGGCCGTTGGAGTGTCGCACATTCCTAATATAGGCTAACGGACGGTGGTCGGTTCCTATCTGAAATTCTTTTCCTATCAAGTACATCTTGAATTTGTCTATGACCCAGATAATTGATAGAGCTTCCTTTTCTATAGTGGCATATCTCTTTTCGCGTGGTAATAATTGACGACTAGCATATGCAACTGGATGACTTGTTCCGTCAACCTCGTATTGAAGGAGTACACCTCCAATGCCCTCGTTGGACGCGTCGGTCTTAATCCCAAAGGATTTTTCCAGGTTGGGCAACTTTAAAATGGGGGCAGAAATGAGCTTACTCTTGAGCTGATTTAAATGGGAAATAGTGACATCATTCCAACGTAGACGATCGGGTGAATTCTTTTTTAAAAGGGAGCTGAGGGGCGCCGAAATCGCAGCGAAATTCGGAACGAATCGCCGATAGTACGAAGCTGATCCTAGGAACGATCTTAATTGCTTCTTTGTAATCGGGAGGGGCAGGTCGGCGATTGCCTTAATCTTATCCCCTTGGGGACCCAACTGGCTTTGTCCTATTTTGAAACCCAAATATTTTATGGTTTCGTGGGCAAAATGGCATTTGCGGGTGCCAATGGTGAGGCCATTTTCGCGCAGTCGCTCGAAAAGAGCTAATAGGGTGGTTAAATGGTGACTCCATTTAAATAGTTCTTGTAGCTGACTCATTTGATGTGGTGTCAGCTGCGCGTCAATATCCAGGTCAGAGGGTTCCAAAGGCTCGCCTGGTAGGGAAGGAAGAGGGTAATCGACATCAGGTTGGATGCACACTGTCTGGATTACATTAAGGGACTCCGCGGGGTAATCTTCTTCAAGCGCCGATGTTTCGTCCAGTTCTACGAAGGTATCTCCATGGGCGCGTTGGGGGTTCTTTTTTTCTTAGGGTCCACGGACAGTCTCCGTGTCCTTGTCTTGGGCCTTATCGCCTAAGGGTGTTAGTAATTCACACTCCTTTTGTGTCGTCCTAAAGTCCTGGTTAGGGGTCTCCGAGAAATCGGACGGTATCGGGGTTCTGATTGGGACGGGCTCCTGGGCTTCTTTCTTAGCTCGGCCTCGAGGAAGGGCGGCCTGAGACACAGGGTCGGAACTTACTTGGGGGCTCTGTCCTATAAGTACGGAACAGAATTGTATGGGTGCTGAAATGACTTCAGCCCAGCCATCATAATATTGACACTGCAGGTAACATCTAACGACGGGGAATTGGTTCGCCCGCCCAAGGTAGTCATGTACCACCGCAAATTTTTCGTGGTTAGGGTCCACTGAGGGGAGGAGTTCGTCGGACAGGATGAAACACGTACATCCTGTGTCCCTGACGAGAGTCGATACTCGGCAGCCGTTCACGCTGCCCTCCTCAAATTTCAAAGTTCCCGATGAACTTTTATCAAAAATAAAATTTACCTGGTGGCCTGACGGAGGGGAAGAAGTTTCTGCTTGGGTCTGCACCACCGGGGGAGCCGGGGTGGCATTAATCTGGTGAACTTGGTGGGCTGGTCCGCTTTTAAGCCTAGAACTTTGGGGGCAATTCCAGCTCATGTGGTTTTCTACACCACAGGTGAAGCATATGATTGGTCGCTTCGGGAAGAGAGATGGAGGAGAAATCTTAACGGGAGGTTTGGAGTCCCGTTGTTGGTTTTGGGGACAGAAGTTTAGGGGTTTTACGGGGCTCGGAAACTTCGTCGGCTTTCCTGTGAAGGGGCGCGAATCCTTCCTTCTTTCCTTGTAGGGGGATTGGTGAGAAGTTCGATTCTCCTTTGGGTATAAATTATGGCTTGCGGCATAGACATCCGCTTCTTCGGTACATTCTTTACGCGCGGATCTCCGTCGGGAGAGACGCCAAAAATTTATCTCGCAACACAAAGTCTGTTAAGGACTCGTAGTTCGGATCAACCTTTGAGGATTCTAACCAAAATTTAAAATTCCTCTGAAGAATGTATCCGAATTGACGGAACGTCTGTCCGGGTTTAATACGACCTCCTCGAAATTCTTGGCGGTAAAAATCGGTAGTCATATTATGAGCGGCCAATAACTCAGCTTTTAAGGTGCTGTAGTTAATTGTACACTCAGATGGTAAAGATATAAAAATTTCGCGCAATTTACAATTTAACAGGGGGAGTAATCTGGCTACACCTTCAGCCCCCAGATGCATGTTATTGATTTTGAGGATCTTTTCGAAGTGGGCTAAAAATGCTCCGAAATCCTCTCAATCCTTGAAATTGGGGAGCTTTAGTGAGAGATTGGGGGGGGCTGAGGAACGGGAACTGGCGGATTGTATCTCTGCTTCAACACGAGCTAATTCAATCTGATGGTGAAGCTCAGCTTGTCTTATCCGTACCTCTCTTTCTTCTCGTTGGATTTCTCTTTTTCGTTCTTTTTCTTCACGCTCTTTTCTTTGCTCCTCTTGAACGTACTCAATTAGTTCTTTTCCGGAGAGTCCCAAGGATTCCCCTTGCGCTTCAAAGATTTCGAACTGAGTCATCTTTGCACTTGGGGGCGCACTAGTCAACCAACTAAAGTTCTTGCAACAAGAATTATGCCTTCTAGAGAAATTAGCCTACCTAAATATGGGCACTGACCTATTCGTACTTGGTTTCGCGATCTAAATAACCACTGACTAAAATCACAAAAAAACACAAACAAATTATTATAACCGTTCCTTGAGCTACTCCAGCTTCTTAAGTTTCAAAAAAGGGGATAGCAATCATTAAAACAAAAGGGAACTACTATACTCTATTATTATAACGAATAACAATATGCTTTACTCGACTGAGACCAGTGTTTGCAAAGATATAGCGTTAAACCTTACACACCTGATACCAAATTTAAATAGTATATATATAAATATATATATATATATATATATATATATATATATATATATATATATATATATATATATATATATATATATATATATATATATATATGTCGTAGAATCGACTCTCGACGATATACCATATATAACTATTCGTTGAGGGAACTTCTTTAATTATCTTTAGAGTGCGTGATTGTCTGGCGGGCCGATATTATGTATCTTCGATATGCTTAAGAAGTGGAACTGGGCTCAAGGATAATAATATTGCTATCATTAATAAAATAGAGTTTTATTAATAATAACTATCAACAAACACAAAACGGAAAATATTGACATAAACAGAGAATGGAAAGGGTCGTGGGGGGCTCGGGCTAATCCGAGGATTAAAGGATTTAAAAAGGTAAAACAAATATAGAGTTAAAGGGATGGGATGGTTCGCTAAACCATTTAAAGCACAGGATAGAATTGACAAAAGGGGTTAAGTACTCAAAGGTGACGTTTGGCTTACGTAACTTCATACTAGTTGTGCAGTGGAAGGCGACGTGAAGGAATTTTCGGTCCGCTGGCGAGTTCCAGCGGAAGGTGGGGGATAAGATGATCCCGACATGGCGTCTTGGGAATGAGAGCCGTTTCTTGTCTACGGGCTCAAGAACAATGGCTGTTCTAATGTTGTTCTCCTCCGAACAACAAGGGGGAAGGGTGAGAGCCGTTTCTTGGCGAAGGACTCAAAAGAACAATGGCTGTTCTACGTTGTTCTCTTCTGAACAACAAGGGGGGTGAAAACCGTCTCCTTTCTACGGGCTCAAGAACAATGGCTGTTCTAATGTTGTTCTCCTCTGAACAAGAAGGGGGAAGGGTGAGAACCGTTTCTCAACGAAGGGCTCAGAGAACAATGGCTGTTCTACGTTGTTCTTTTTCTGAACAACGAGGGGGAAGCCTTGAGGACTTGGCGTCAC
This sequence comes from Ceratothoa steindachneri, assembly GCA_963969495.1. Taxonomy (NCBI): domain Eukaryota; kingdom Metazoa; phylum Arthropoda; class Malacostraca; order Isopoda; family Cymothoidae; genus Ceratothoa; species Ceratothoa steindachneri. The sequence continues at coordinate 134,188,142 of OZ018326.1, forward strand.
GAAAGGCTCGAACCTTTGGCACTCAAGGGATATTGTCCTCCTTCTGGACAAGTGATGGTGAATCTCGAGGTCGAGGTCCCTTGGCGCACAAAGGGAGAGAGGGTCGTGGTGATGTTTCGCGACGAAAATCTGTATCTCCAATCTGATCTTAGTGGTAACGTTTCCATCTAAATAGTCGAGACACTCCCTTGGCGTGGAGGGCAATGGAGTGGGAACTTCGAGGGAATGCACAGCCGAGGCTGGGAACAATGCCTTATCTGCCCATAAGCCTAACTCAATCTGGCGAGGTCGGCGTATGGGGGCGAACGGGGGGACGATAACCTCCTTGTTTAAACATTGACATCCGGTGGCTGTGATAAGGCGCCAAGCTTCGAAGCGAAGATGCACGTGGGAGCATCGTGGTTTTAAAATAATATGTGATAGGAGTTGAAACTAACGCTGCCTCAACCCGTTCTATCACATATATATATATATATATATATATATATATATATATATATATATATATATATATATATATATATATATATATATATATATATATATATATATATATATATATATATATATATATGAGTAAATAGTGGATTTACAGATAAAGATACCAGTTACATTGAAGTACTCGGAATAATATAAATTATTTATTTTACTTTTGGAGTAGTGCAGATTTAAACGATAACAATTTATTTTAATTATTTTGAGTAATACAGAATCATTGTATACATGTACATTATTTACATTATTTTGTTTATTTTGGGAGTACTGTGGATTAATAAAAATCAGGCAGTGCTACAGGGTTAAATGCGATTCTATAACGTGGTTCTAGCAGCAAAGGATTTCGCCTCGAGAAACGGACTTTGTTTCTAAAACATAAATAAATACATCTTTTGTACACATTTTTACAGTATTCATTAGTTCTTTAGAGCATTCGGACGCAGGAACTGCAACGCTATAATGCGAAAAAATAACAGCAATATCCACTGCTGTTTAGGTGAAAACTGGAGGCTCGATGGTTGTGGAATTCGGGCCACCCTCTCGGGCGGTAAAGCAGCAAAATCCACAGCTGCATAGGTGAAGGCGATAGGCTCGATGGTGGTGAAATTCGCTCCACCCTCTCGGGCGCTAAAGTAGTAAAATCCATGGCTGCTTTGTTTAAGTGGTGAGGCCGATGGTAATGGAATTGGCAAGCCTCACTTCTTGGTGTGGAAAATGAGCGGCTTGTGGTTCGTTTCGGGAATCCATTTGTGTTTGATCACTTCTTGTTCGACGTAGGAGGGTCACCAGTTATAGAGGTACTTTAGACAGTGTAAATTGCTCGTTAACTGGAGTGTATTTACAAGGCTGCGAATCCAAAGTAGAAAAGGGTCTCTTCTTGTTTAGTAGACTGGGTAATTGGTGATGGTAGCTTCCTCAAAAGGTAAAAGGAAATTTTAAAGCTGGATTTAAACGTCTCTATTCGGTGGGAGCGTTGACTTGTCTTCAAGTTAAGAACAGAAAATAACTGACTTTTCGATCATCTTTCTTGATCTTGATCTTGATAAAAAAAAGTGAGAAATTAGGTATAGATATGCTAGGTGTGAAAAGGGTTTTTGTGGGGTTTGTACTGGTGCAGAGGGCATCACACGTTTTCTTCTTTTTCATTTAAATTTTATTTTTACTTTCCGTTTTGCCTTCAGAACCACCTATATAAAACACTGGTGGCTGAGTTAATCGCATATACGATCATTATTTTCCTTGATATATATATATATATATATATATATATATATATATATATATATATATATATATATATATATATATATATTTATATGCAGGTTCTATTGAAGTACACAGCTGTGGCACCGTTATTAATTTTAACTTCTATTTTCTTAATATTTCTTACAAGTTTTTTAACGGGGTCTTCGAGGCGAGAAAAAACCGCGAATGGCATTCTTTATTCTCCGACGTTTTTCGACCATGTTAGGTCATCTTCATGGAATGAACAGAAATCGAATTATTCAAAAATTGCTACATTATATATAGTATTTCTACGCGAACATAAGTATTACAAAAATTGGCCAATCATGACGCGGGAAATTTTTTAAGGGAAAACTAAGCGCTACAAGATACATATAAAATTGGAAGGTTCACATTTTCTGTCTATTTGTCACTCCAATCTAATTCTCTGACAGAGGAGGCAAAGGGAAATCAAGTTTGAAAACGTGTTTCTTTCAACGGCGGTCAACTCGGGGACGCCGAGATGTCGGGCGTATGGTTTCCGGCTAAAGTTGCCCGATAATTGCCGTTTTCTTCATTTTAATGGTGATGGCTTCGGCAATCCGCAATCTTCTGCGATTTTGGAGTCTCGGGATGATGGAGGTGTCCTGATTCAACTTTTTACTGGTTAGGGTAGTGCCATGAGATTGGGTGTGTTTTTTAATCTCGCCATCTTGAAGGTGAGCTGTAAGTCGCCTTGACAGGGTTGTGAAGGTCACGCCGATGTACTTTGAATTGCGGTGTTTGCAGTCACCGACTTTACACGAATATTCGTACACGACGTTTGTCTCCTGGAGTTCGCCCGTTGGAGGGAGACAGCTGTTTTTCATGATGCAACTACTTGTTTTCTTGGTCTTGTAGTATATAATTAGATTAATATCCGTATTAGGGTCGGTTGGGGTCACGTTACGATGGGGAATAGATTTGAGAGCCTTTTCGTCTTCACGGTAGCCGGTGTTCATATTGGCCTTGTAATAAGGGTCGATATTACTCATCTTCAGAGTAGACCTGACGCCAGGGCCAGCAGCCAAGTTCATTTTCTCTTTCATAGGAGCATCGATGGATTCTTTTGGGTAGCCGTTGTTAACGAGAACTCGGGAAACGCTCTTAAGTTCGTGATCAACAACGGTCCACGAGGATGAATGAGAAATTCCCCTGTTAACTAAGGCATTGATGACTGATCTCTTGTAACGTTCAGGACACTCAGAAAAACCGTTTAAGCAGAAGCCCAAGTTCGTGGCCTTAACGTATACTTGGGTCACAAATTTGGACTCCTGAGTACTTATAAGGATAACAAGGAAGGGAAGGGATCCTTCATCTTCCGTTTCGTGGGTGAAATTCAGACAAGAGTTGTTCTTGAATGTTTTAACTAGGCCGTTCACTTGTTCAAGGTTATTCGTATTCAAAATTATGTCATCGATATAGCGTGCGTAGTTGGGAGGCTTGGGCGCTATATAGCTCTTGAAAATCTTGTTCTCAACTGAGCCCATGTAAAAATTAGCAAAGAGGACGCCAAGGGATGACCCCATCGCGATGCCATCGATTTGCACGTACATTTTCCCATTGGGGCCGTAGAACGGGGCTTCTTTTGTGCATGCTTGGAGGAGAGGTCGCAATATGTCTTCAGGAATGTGAGGGGTGTGGAGCCTTTAGTATGGTAAATGACATTAGTTATCAATTTGATGGTTTCATCAACGGGAACATTTGTGAATAGAGAGTTTACGTCCATAGAAGCTAGTACGGCTGCTGAGTGTCCTGAGGGGGGGTAGGGCACCTCAGAATCTTATTCTCGTTATACTGTCTCTGGTGTAAGTTCTGCTGCAACATCTGAAACTGCTTATTCTGTTGAAAGGACCTGTGCTGCTGCTAATTTAAAGTCCTGATGCTATTTCTGTGGTGGTCCTCGTCACAATCATGGACAGTGCCCTGCAAGAAACGTCACTTGTCATAAGTGTAATAAGCAGGAGTACTTTGCTAAGGTGTGCCGGTCTACTACATTTTCAACTTATGCATCCACTCAGTCTTCTACACTGGCCGTAATATCTGCTTCTTCCCCTGGACTACTACGGCGAGCTACTGTGTATGTTTTGGTTGGTAATAATGAAGCGACCGCTCTTATCGATACAGGGAGCTCTGAATCTTTCATCTTACATAGATATGCCAATAAGAACAAGTTGAAGGTTGTTCCAGCGACTGGAAGCGTATCTATGGCCTCTTCATCACTCACGTCGCATATGAAAGGACGCTGCATGGTTTAAATCAATTCGAAGGGTGAGTGCTACTACAATACAAGGCTTTCTGTGCTGCCAGACTTGTGCTGTGATGTCATTCTTGGTCAAAACTTTATGAGCCAGCACTCTAGTGTTACTGTGGACTTTGGCGGATCCAAGAAAGATCTAAATATCTCTAACCCTGCCACTTGCAGTGTAATGTCTTCTTTGGTGGATACACCTCGCTATTTTCAAGTCTTGTTCCTCATTGCAAACCCGTTGCAACAAAATCTCGGAGGTTTGGGGATGATGATAAGTTCATAAGATTTAAATTTAACAAGATGCTACAGGATGGTGTTATTGAGGAGAACACATCTCCATGGAGGGCGCAAGTTTTTGTTGTGTCGAATGAGCGTCACTGAAAGAGATTAGTTGTTGACTATGGACAGACCATTAATAGATTCACTCGTTTGGATGCGTACCCTCTTCCAAGAATAGACGACCTTGTCACGGAACTGTCTCATTACAAGTACTATAGTTCCCTGTACCTGAAAAGTGCTTATCACCAGGTACATATACGGGAAGAAGACAAGCCATATACTGCTTTTGAAGCGAATGACAAGTTATATCAATTTCGCAGAGTGCCATGCGGGGTTACAAACGGCGTCGCTTGCTTCCAAAGGACTATTGACAACATCATCAAGCAACACGATCTGCATGGAACTTATGCTTATGTGGACAATATTGTCGTGACAGGGAAAAGCCAGCTGGAGCACGATGAGAACTTGATGAAATTTCAAGAGGCTGCGCGGTTCCACAAATTTACTTTCAACGAGACTAAGTCTGTAATTTCAAAAAGAATCAATAGATTTTCTTGGTTACACAATAACCCACGGCTCTCCCAAACCAGATTCTGAACGTTTACGTTCATTAAAGGAATTACCGATCCCTAAAGACCGTACTTCCTTACGCCGTGTTATTGGTATGTTTTCCTATAAGTTGCGGGGGGATTTCCCGATTTTCTAACAAGATCAGACTTCTTGTTGCCACTGACACTTTTCCTTTAATTTTAAAGGCCCTGAAAGCCATCGATGATCTCAAAGAAAAGATTGGGAAGGCTGTTGTGCACTCAAATGGTGAAACTATTCCTTTGGTAGTTGAGACTGATACCTCCGATACAGCCATTGCTGCTACTCTGAATCAGGCAGGCCGTCCAGTTGCCTTTTTCTCTCGCACCCCCACACATACTGAACGCAAAGACTCTGCAGTAGAAAAGGAGGCATGTGCAATTGTGGAATCTGTAAAGAGGTGGTCTCATTACTTGACAGGACGACGTTTCACCTTAGTTACGGACCAACAGGCTGTCAGCTTTATGTTCCGTACGAATCGTCTTGGAAAAATTAAGAATGATAAAATTCAACGATGGAGGATCGAGTTGGGGTGCTAAAATTATGACATTGTGTACCGTCTTGGTAAGTATAACATCCCTGCAGACTGTATCTCACGTGCCCAATGTGGAGCTACTGTCAATAACGAGAAACTATCTAAGCTCCACGCTCGACTTTGCCATCCTTATTCCATGAAATATGTGAGGAGGGTGTGCTCTGAATGCCCGCAGTGTGCCCGATTGAAGCCTCGGTTCTACAAACCGCACCAAACTCTCCTCATCAAGGCCACGCAGCCCTTTGACGTCTTAGCTTGGACTTCAAGGGGCCTCTACCTTCGAACTCCTGAAGCCGCTGGTGGATGAATATTTTCGCTTTCCGTTTGCATTTTCCTGTCAGAACATGATTACTAGTACTATAATCCATTGTCTAAATCAGATTTTTGCGATATTTGGTATGCCTTCCTACCTGCATTCTGATCGCGGATTATCGTTTATGACCAAGGATTTACATGAATTCTTGCACAATCTAGGCATCGAGACTAGTCGAACGACACCTTATAATCCTCGAGGGAATGGGCAGTGTGAGAGATATAATGCTATAATCTGGAAGCCCCTAACCCTTGCTCTGGCATCCAAGAACCTTCAAGAATCTTAATGGGAAACGGTGCGGCCTGACGCCCTTCATTCTATTAGATCTCTGCTCTGAACAACCACCAATACTACGCCACATGAGAGACTCTTCTTGTACCAGCGTCGATCTCCCAGTGGCCATTTGTTGCCAACTTGGTTATCTGTTCCTGGACCCGTCTTACTACGACGTCACGTTCGCGCCAGTAAATATGAAGCCCTCCTTGATGAGGTTCAGTTGTTAGAGGCAAACCCACAATACGTTCATGTAAGATTTGCGGATGGACGCAAATCAGCGATATCAGTGCATAACTTTGCTCCGACTGGTAACGTATCATTATATGAGAAGCAAGAGGATCTCAACGTCGATGCTTCTACAGAGACTGGTTTGGTGGAGATTCTTCCAGTACCTACTGTCGATTCTTCTGAGTTTAATTCTTCAAATGCGGCAGATCATCAGAGTATATTCATCAAGGAAAGAGATATGAAGGTGGATGCTCTTCCGGCCCGGGTATCTGGTGCTCCCGCTAATCTTCAACGTAGGGATGAACCTTCCACCCCTGCGCATGCTGGCCCGGAACAACTGCAGCAATCTACGCGGGAACGGTCTGGTGCTCCGTCTAATCTCCAACGTAGGTATGAACCCTCCACCTCTGCGCATGCTGGCCGGAACAACTGCGCCGATCTACGCGGGAACTCCACAAGCCTCTTCGCTATATAGAACAATGATTCTTCAAGGGAGGGGAGAATGTGGTGATCTAAGCTTCATGTAACCTTATATGTATAATTGTTTACTTATATTGTTTCTCTTTTATTTTCAGGCTGTATTGATGTTTTGTTAGTTGAATAAAGCCTAGAGAAAGGTATTGACGCTTTATTATGATTATCACAATAGTCTTAAAAGTGTCTCACATCTCATAAGTATTCTTTTCCCTGAATTCTATATCCTACCTAATCTGATTTAGCAACTTGCGTAATTGATCGTAATCGCTCATGTAAAAATTTGAAGTTTTTTCATATTCTACCTTCCACTATTCCCAAGTTAAAACGAACATCTGATGACCACTATTTCCCAATGCTTCCCCGACAGTCAATTCCTGACCCAAGTCATCATCATTTGAAAGAACCAGATCTAATATATTGGCACCCTTGTTGATTTATTGACAAATTGAGTAAAAAAAAGTATCCTCAAAGCATTCTATAAACTTACAACTTTCTCTATCCCTTCCTATCATATTTTCCCATTCTGAAAACTTGAAATTTAAGTCACCAAGAATAACTGTATCTAATTCACATCTTATACTTATTTCTCTGATCATTAACTCATTAATACAATCAGTCTGTCCGGGTGGTCTGTAAAAGGCTCCCAAGTGTATTATCCTATTTTTACTGACATTAATATCTATCCACAGTGACTCAACTTCTCCTTGATTTATAGAATTATTTAGATTTGAAGAAATGCTATTTCTGATATAAATAATCAACCCACCACCAGTCCTATTTCTCCTTTGACTAATGTACATATTATAACCCTGTAGTTTAAATTCACTCACGTTGCCATTAAATTTATTTTCATTAACCCATGATTCTATTGCACATAATATTATATTTATATCTTCATCAATAATATAACTAAACCAGGTAATGGCTTCGCCATCTCCCCCTACGGGGAAGCTTGCGCTTCGCTAATAAGATTAAAATTTAAAATCTAAAAATAGCAGCCATAGTTAAATTTTTTTAAATTTTCTGAACTTCGCCAATTATAATAATTTTAAAAAGGAACTCTAAACTAAATTTTCCCCTTTCAAAATATCACGTTGCTAAAATATAGAGTTATAGAAGATATATAAAAATAAATTTTCTGAACTTCATCATTTTTAATTCTTTGGGTTTTAAAAAATTCACAAAATTACGATACTTATATTTATTTCTGAACTTCACCATTTTTTTTTCATATTATAAAAAAATTATTAGAAATAACTAAGATAAAAAAACATAAGTCATAACTAAACTAAGATGAAATTATTATTCAAATACTAAAAAAAAATCCTCTTCTTAAATTATAGTTAGTGATGATAACTCATCTTTCTTATTTCTAGGACTACGAGCATTGGTATAAAGACATCTCAGCCTTCCTATCCCAGAAGCACCTCTTTTAAAATGTATAACTTCCGCTCTATCCTCTCCGCATCTCTTTCCTTTCCCTTTCACACCCTGTACTCTATAATTCCCTGACCACTATCAGTAACTAGTTTTCCGCCTGCAAAGACCCAACGACACTATCTAACTCCTGTCACAACCGGTCAACCCCAGCCCAGCTTAGATGGAGTCGATCCAATGCATGCAATGCCTTATTCCCATAAACCCATTCCAAACATCTACAAACCCTAATCCCCATCCTCACACAAGCCTTTCGTATACTCATGCAGTCCAATTGCACGATACAACCATTCCATTCCCCTATCCAATCTCAGAAGCACACCTGAAAAAACATCTTTCACTCTACTTTCACTCATCCTTTCAACTAAGCTTTTGTACCTCTCTCGCAACTCACACGAACCCACCCTCTTTACATCACTTACTCCCACCTTCGTAATCACAACTGCATTCCTCTCATACCCAGACTATCATACCTCTCAGACGCATCATTTACACCAGCACCCGGTAAACAAACTCTCACTCCCTTCCATTTGCTTGCACTCAACTTCCTATCAAAATATTTAATCTGAGAGTCATCCATCACAAGCACCTCAGTAATCGTACTAGTCCCCCTAGGCCTAGCTTCACTCACCCTCCTGTTATCATTCAAACTACCGTTTATTCTAATTTCTGCCACAACTACATCAGAAAAATCACTTTTAACCTCTTACTCACACACCTAACCTGTCCCAACATATCCATTCTATCCATATTCACCCACCATTCATCTTCACTTACACCAGTCCAAAGTCTAGGCCTATTTTCCACCCTCCTGGCCCCAGCCACATTCTCCATGCGCACACTCGCATCCCTTCTCACTACATGCACCAACTCACTTAATCTCTTGCACTCGTCATACAACCGACTCACCACATCTACCAAAGTCACATTGCACGAGTCACACTCCACAAGGTGCATTCAGGTACATTTGCTCTTCTTTCAACACCACAAATATCACAAACTACATACACACTATCTACATCAACGGGTATACTCACTTCATCCAAAGCAACAGCCATACTAAGAAAACTTTTCAAACCCCTTTAATTAAGCTAAGCAATCAAGAGAGGTGTAGACAAAAATGGGGGAGAAAATTAGGCAGCTCTGAAACAAAACAAATCAACAAACGTCACTGAATAGAGATCTCGCTGAGAACACGTCCGATCGTTATTAAATAACTTTTACATCTACCTAATATCCTGTTAACATTATATATCTTATCAGCATCTATTTGATTATATGTTATAATTAATTCGATTACCAATTATTATATTGCGAATTGCCATTTATAATTCTTTTACGTATCCATTAAATAATAACTCGTATCACAATTTACATCTATTATATAGTCAATCAATTATTTGTGATCCACTTGTTAATTCCAAAATTCATTATATTTTCTACGATTGTCTATTCAAAGCTCTCGTGTTTTTAAAATTCAAACTTCATTTCTATCAATCTGATTTATGTGTACAGGATATTGTACTTATATGCTATCTAGGTAAACCATATAATAACCAGTACACATAAAATGCTCATCAAATTACTTAGGAATACCCAATTTGGGTGAAATTCTGATGAAATTAAGTCTATCGATACTGTTAGGTTTTCTCAGTTCGGAGAAAAAAAAGGTAGGCCGCCATCTTAGGAGCCAGTAACAACATCGCTAATTGAAATCACATTATAGTGTTATAGCATAGCCCTCTGGGCATTCCTATAATAAAATCCTCCTGGGAAACTTAAATATATATATTATGTATAAAATGCAAATCATTTATTTATTTTTCTTTTGTCAATTAAATCATTCATGCAATTTATGTACAACATAACAATTCATTCATTTATTTTACTTAACTTTTGTCAATTCCATGATTCAATTATTTTATGCATAACTTTTTGAAATTCATTTATTTTATGTAACCTTTAATAATTTAAATATCGCGTGACGAGAAACTGATTTTATTTAACGCATTGGTTCAAACAACATCTGTTAGAATTTCCCGCACATACAAACTCACACATTTCACCACTTGAGAAATAACGCGAATTGAGTCTCATTTGTGTTCGAATCGTCGTGCTCGACTCTACTTCCAATCAAGGTCAGTTATAAATCCCTCTCACGCTTATTCTCAGCAAACTGCCATACGAGAGTAGGTCCTAATTCTCGTTACTTCTCTCATTACAGATCTCAATTCACATACCATCATAGTCACTTCACATCATACTTTATATTTTGTTACTTTAAATCATAATCACTTTACAACATAGTCACTTCATACCTTAGTTACTTTACATCTTGTTACTTTAAATCATATTAATTTTACCACATCTTACGTTGTATTCCTCATTCAATTCTCTCATTGTGCATTCGTTGATTTTTAAAATATATTTATTTTGTTTATTTCTGTTTTTCTTACAAAACTAGTTCAGAAATTTTCTAAATTCATTTCACGTCAGTCGATAGGCCTAAAAATCAGCAGACGACTATTTCCATCCAAACTCAACAAATTTAGGCTAATTTATTAACTAAAATCAATCACATTAATAACTAAATACTATAGTGTAATCATCACTAACTATATAATATAAGAAGGGGATATTTTTGTGTGTTTGAATAATAATTTCATCTTAGTTTGGTTATGACTTATGTTTTTTATCAGTTATTTCTAATAATTCTTTTATAATATAAAAAAAATGGTGAAGTTCATAAATAAATATAAGTATCCAAATTTTGTGAATTTTTTAAAAACCAAAGATTTATAAATAGTAAAGTTAATTTTTTTTTATATATATCTTCTATCTATAACTATATTTTAGCAACATGATATTTTGAAAGGGGTGAAATTTAGTTTAGAGTTCCTTTTTAAAATTATTATAATTGGTGAAGTTCAAAAAGTTTTTAAAATTTAATCAGAGTAGAGATGCAGAAGCTCCCCCCGGCGAAGCCATTGCCTGATATTGTTATAATTTAGTTTTGGGTTAAGTCCCTAACTAACCTCCGTTTATCCCTTTATTAGTTTCAAATATTAAATAAAAGTATGAAATAGATTTATTCCTATATGACTGACGATATGAGTGTATTGATTATCTGCATTATCTTTGCCTCTTTGTGTGCGCGCTTATGTGAGAATGTGTTTATTATATGTTTTATTTTCTTTGTATACCTATGTTCTCTAATTGTTTGTTTCAGTGAAATAAAACCAACTTTTGGAATCTTCTTTCACCTTTACGCTACTTCAATTATATATCATTTTGAAGTGAATTTTCTGAATTAAAATACGATATAGATATTTATATTAATCAATTTTAAACAAAATATGATTGATTTAATTAACATTCGGGGGTGAAGCTTATATGTTGAAGTCAAACAACAACGTATAAAAACTAGAGCCCTAACGACTATTAGCAATAGCCTTTTGAATACCAATGAAGGAATGCCTGGAAAATATATACCAGAAACATCAAAATTTGATAAAGAATACATTACCAATTATGTAATAAAATAAAATTATGGAAACAAAGATCACAGTAACAACTAGAGAGGGAAAAATCGGTAAATATGTAGATTAGCGGCCCGGCCGAAAAAAAAATTTGTGTGTAAATATTATCATTCACTCTTGTCGGAATATTCATGCGCGATTGAGTCCTTTTCGAATTATTATTCTATAAACAATTAGGATTATATACTGGGGGCTGTGCCCCCCAGACCCCCCCAATTCATCAACTTAAATGTACTCCAAAAACGTGAAACATTTTGGAACACGGACAAAATAGTACATCCCATCGTTCGCGCCGATAATCTACATATTTACCGAAAAATCTATTCACATTCATGACAATATTATGGAACATTTTGATGCAATAAAATATAACAAAATTATAGAAGATAACCCGAGAAATATGGTAAAAATAGTAATTGAAAAAGTTAAACTTCCTTTTGCTTTAGAAGACCATGCTGACATGCTCGGCCGGATATCATACAAAACCCCTAAAAATATGATACCAATAGAATTTGGAAAATCAATAATTGTGGATTCATTAAAAAATCTGAAGACTAAAAAAGCAGCAGGTCTGGATAGCATTAAGCCTGAATTTTATAAAATCCTCTTAAAAACAAATAAAGAAACACATATTCTAACACTTTTAATCAAATAATAAGAAACCATGAAGTACCTGAAAAATGGAAAATTTCAAAAATAAAACTAATCCTTAAAATTAGCAAACCAACACACAGCTCAAGACGTCAGACCTATAGCGATTTTGAATCAATCCTATAAGATATTTATGAATATCTTAACAAAAAAAATGGAAGTACATATGGTTAACATTAAAGCAAGTAATCTCCTATAGAATGGATTTACAAAGGGTAGAAAAACCTGTTTATTTTGAAGCACTATATTGACACTAGCTTCAAAAATAAAAAGAGCTTGATTGTCATAGCAATTATAGAAATGCTATTTAAATACAATATAGACCCCAATATTATAAAAACAATTGCAAATATATATACTGGGGATACAACCAAATTATTTATAAATGAAAGATGTATCCAGGAAATCAATATAACAAGTGGATTCAAACAAGGTTGCAATGGATCAACATTTCTATTCCTACTGATATATTTAATTATTGAAAAATTAGGTTAAGGTTTCTTAGATAAGTTATATTTGATTGTAGCACTTTTCTTTGCAGATGATGGCATAATATTAACTTACAATATTAAAGATGCAAAAATGATAAATGAAATAAGGAAAATAGCTAAAGAATGTGGATTAGAGATCAATAGTAAAAAAAGTAATATATTATTTTTCAACTTGAAAAATTCACCAGATATAATTGAAGAACTGAAAGTTGTAGAGGATATTAAATATCTAGGAATAGCACTAAATAATAAGAGAAATTGCTTCAAGATACACAAAGAAAAAAAATAATAGAAAAAGCAAGAAAGCATGCAAATATGACTTATTCCATAATCCAAAAAAGTTGTAACAGAATGATAATTGGTAAAGCATACTGAAAGGGTCTTGTAGTTCCAACAATACTATATGGAATAGAGATAATAACATTCATCAAACAAGAAATTGATGAGCTGCAGAAAATAGAAAACAAAGTATACAGGTCAATATTAAATGCCTCCCTCATCTTATGCTCCAAATTGTGCACTACAAAGAGAAATTGGAGCTTCACTGATGATGACAAACATAACATAACATAATTTCATGGATGACAAAAGCCACAAGGGCCTGTCAAAGGCCATCCGCATCCATCAAAACCCACCCACATCCATCAAAACCCACCCACATAGGACTATATCAGATCATGCAACTACTTTATAAACAACTGACCTTCGAACAGGTAGCACGTGTTTTATAGAGCTCTCAGTCTGTTGATCTATTTTTCAGATTTTTCTATAGTTTGTTTGTTTTTTGTTTTTTTTCTCACCACAATCAGCGAAAGCTAAGTTGCTCATCTTTTTTTTTTCTTATTGCTACTTAAATTCTTTCTTTGTTTGAATAAGTGATGGAGTTTGGGGATGAAAGTGAGCATGAGTGTCGGAATGTATGCATTGGTTGTGGTGTATTAGGTGAGGGGTATACATGTGTTGTATGTGGGCTGCGTGAATGCATTGTAGATTTAGAGGGGATGAGAAGGCAGGATTTAGACAGGATATGTAGGCTGGAGGGGTTAGTTGCTGAGCTCAGGAGGGAACTTAGTGTTAGGCCTAGATTTGGGAATAGGTTAGGTGGTGAGGTAGGCCAGTTAGATGTTTCAGGTGAAGGTAGAGGGCCGGTGGAGGAGGTAGGATATGATAGTTCTAGGGATAGTGAAGTTAGCCCCCTTAGATTAGTTAGAAATAGGCCTAGTAAGGATGGGGGACAGTGGAGAGTGGTTAGGAAACATGAAGCTAGGAAGGCTTCTCCTGTTCTTTGTGAGAATAGGGTTGCCTCTGTTGAGGTGGTTAACCAGGGGGAGAATAGGTGTGTGAGTCAGAGGGACACAGAACCTATTAGCTTGACTAATAGATTCAGTGCCCTAAGAGAGGAAGTAACTGGAAGTGATATGACTGATGGGGGTGGGGGTGGAGTTTGAGTGACTGGTAGTTTGAATGAGAATAGGAGTGGGGATGGAGTTAGGTCTGTGGGGGTTAGGAATAGGAGTCTGACTGAAGTGCTTGTGATGGGTGATTCGCGAGTTAGATATTTAGATAGGAATTTGAATGCAAGTAGATTGAATGGTTTGAGGGTGTGTTTGCCGGGTGCTGGAGTGAGAGATCTGTCTGATAGGTATGAGGAACTGGTGTCTGGCTGTGCAAGGGATGCAGTTGTGATTACACATGTAGGAGTGAATGATGTGAAGAAAGTGGGTGCATGTGAGTTACGTGAGAGGTACAAGAGGTTGATTGAAAAGGTGAAAGAAAGTAGAATGAAAGGTGTTGTGACAGGTGTGCTTCCAAGAATGGATGTTGGGGTAGAATGGATGTCTCGTGCAATTGGGCTGAATGATTATGTGAGGAGGATGTGTGAGATAGAAGGTGTCATGTTTGTGGATGTGTGGGATAGGTTTGTTGGAATGAAAGAAATGTATGCGATGGATGGACTGCATTTGAGTAGGAAAGGGGTAGATGTGTTGTGGGAGGAGTATGATCGTGTTATTAGGTCTTTGTGGGCGGGAAACTAGATACTAATAGTGGTCAGGGAATTATGAGAGGACATTATAGTACTGAAAGTAGAATGGACTTGGCAGATAACAGAAATAGGTTCCAAGGCGATAGAGGTGAGGTCATTCAAGTTTCAAGAGGTGCTTCAGGGATAGGGGGGTTAAATTGTTTCTATACAAATGCTCGTAGTCTTAGAAACAAGAAGGATGAGCTATTTAGTTATATTAGCAATGAGGATATAGATATATTATGCATTACTGAATCATGGGTTAATGAAATAGAATTTAGTGACACTATAAGTGAATTTGATTTACAGGGCTACAATATGTACATTAGTCAAAGGACAGGTAGGAGTGGTGGAGGAATAATTATCTATATAAAAAACAACATTGTTTCAAGTTTAAATATTTCAATAAAGCAGGATGGAGTTGAGTCACTTTGGATAGATATTAGGTTCAGTAAAAATAGAATGGTGCATTTGGGAGCTTTTTACAGGCCACCTGGGCAGACTGATGATATAGATGAACTAATGATAAGGGAAATAAGTAAGGGATGTGAAACAGATGCAGTTATTATTGGAGACTTCAACTTAAACTCTGTAGACTGGGAAAATATGATAAGTAGGTATAGAACAAGTGGCAGGTTCATAGAATGCTTTGAGGATAATTTTTTGAATCAATTTTTTAATGAGCCAACGAGGGGAGACAATATATTAGATTTAGTACTTTCTAACAGTGATCATTTAGTTCAAGAATTGACTGTTGGGGTTAGCATTGGGAAATAGTGATCATCAGATAGTTTGTTTTAACTTGGGAATTAAGAAGGGTAAAATAACCGAGAATGCTGTAAAAGTTCCAAATTTTCATAAGGGAGATTATGTAAAACTCCGAAGCTTGCTAAATTTTGTAGACTGGGATGTAGAATTCAGAGGTAAAAATGCTTATGGGATGTGGGATACTTTCAAGCATATAATAAATGTAGTCCAAGAGCAATGTATCCCAATGAAGGCCATTAGGAACAAAAGTAGGAAACCATTATGGTGGAATCAGGAGATAGCAAGAAAAATTTCAGAGAAGAAAAGGGCATATAAACAATTAAAGGTAGAAAATAATATTCAAAATTTAAGTGATTATAGAATGGCTAGGAATGAGTTAAATAAGATTATTAAGAAGAACAAAAGGGTGTCAGAAATTAAATTAGCTCAGGATAGCAACAAAGATCCTGGAAAGTTCTTTAGTTACTATAAAATTAATAACAAGTCTGGCAGAGTTAAAATAGGACCTATCAAATATGAAGGGGTTGTGAGAGAAACTGATGAGGAAATAGTTGAGGTACTAAATGGTCATTTTGCATCAGTATTTACAAAGGAGAAACTAAATAGTCTTATGTATAGTACTCATGGGTCAGGGAAAGAGGAGTTTACTACCATTAGTGTGGATTGGAGGATGATAAAAGGATTAATAGGTGAGTTAGATACTACCAAGGCCTCTGGCCATGATAATATTCATTCTAGGATACTTAAAGAAGGGGTAGAAAGTATCTCAATAGCTCTGGAGAAGTTGTACACTAGGTCACTGGAATATGGAGAAATACCGATGATTGGAAGAGAGCGAATGTAGTCCCCATTTTCAAGAAGGGTAGTAAAGAGGATCCCAATAACTTTAAGACCAGTTAGCCTAACTCTTGTAGTTTGTAAAATTCTTGAGAAAATAGTTAAAAAAGGGATTTGCCAACATCTAGAGAGGGAGGGGTTAATCAGCGATGCTCAGCATGGGTTTAGATCAGGTAGATCATGTTTGACTAATTTACTAGACTTTCTAGAGTTCGTAACAAATCAAGTAGATAAGGGAAAGAATGTAGATTTAATTTACTTGGATTTTAGTAAAGCATTTGATAAGGTACCACACCACATAGGAGACTAGTTCATAAATTAAAAATGATTGGGATATGTGGGTGAGTTTCAAATTGGATAGCTTAGTGGCTGAAAGACAGGAATTTAATCCCATATACAAACTATAAAAACACAATAATTTAGGAAAATATCTATAGCAATGACTTTGCATCAAAATTGCTGTTTGGAGCCCAGTCACACACCCCCCTACCACTTAATTGGAGAAATGCATTTTGGAATGAAAGCGCCTTATGTAAACTATGCAAAATGCACGATGAAACACTAAGCCACTTCTTGGTAAAATGTGAAAAACTATATATGATTAGAATAAAATATAATATTACAGTATGTAACGATACTACTGAAGAAGACCTCATTGCAAAAATATTACTATTTGAAGAAAGAACTGAAAAAAGAATATCAGATACTAAGAGATACTACATGAACTATGGAAAACTAGATTCAAATTAATTAAAGAAAATGAAGAAAATTATTAGATGAATTGCAACTGCCTAATCTTTAAAAGAAACCCAACTATATACAAATAAAAGAAAAATCGACTACAAAGAGCTGTAGCCAAAGCCCATCCTTGGAAATCTAACCTGAACCTGAATAGAAATAATGGGATTAGCAAGTATGATATCGGTGGCTATCATCTGAAGGGGAAAGACAGAGCACAGGAGGAAGATGGATACAATGTACTAGGTATACTAGTTGATAATTGTGTAGAGTATGGCCGGATCAGAGTTGTAGCTTATTTTGGGCTATTTGGTAAACATGAAGATCGGTGGCTTATCTTAGGAGTGGTTAAGAAGCCAGGGAGCCAGGCTCATAAGTTGCCTCTTCTCGCACTATTATAGTGTTTATTATAATTGTTTTTAAATGCTATAGTACTTGCACTGGACACAACATATTCCGGTAAACCATTTTGGCATGCCCAAAAGTGTGTTTTTTTTTGCATGTATGTTTCATTCAACCACACATGCATATTCATGTATGTTTAGTTAAATAAAAACGTTAAAAAAAACGCTGGAACATTATTCTATAAACAATTATGATTATGTACTGGGGGGCTGTGCCTCCCATAACCCCCCAATTGATTGAAACTCAGGATCATCTTAGGGGGTCCGCCCACAGTGATAAATCTCCCATGAGCAGTCCCCTTAAATTTATTCCCAAAAGGTGAAACATATTGGAACAGGGACAAAATATTTTTTATCCTATAGTTCATGCCGCCGATCTCCATGTTTACTGGCTACTTTTTCTGAGCTGAAAACTATGTGGACGAAGTTTATGGCGATTTTTGATTATATACTGGGGAGGGGGGGGGGGGGCTGTGCGCCCCCCTAAATTATTGAAATCTTAGGATCATCGTAGGCCCATCCCCCCAATTAGCCAACCCTTAAAATAAGTTAGAATCTCATCCACCCATTTACCTACTAGTTAATGAGGGCTATCTGGTGTCAGATGAGGTGGAACAAATAAAAGAGCAATGCAGAGGATTGGAAGGAAGGGTCACAATGGGCAGAAGCAACCTAGTGGTGACAGTAATTTATAATTCTGTGGAAGGTACTAACTGAAGGAAGAGTGAATGGCTAATAGAAGAACTAAGGAGCCTGACACAAGAAATGGAGAATAAAAAATGGTTATCGATGGGGGATTTGGTAAAGTTGACGCAATCCTCTGGATGTAGTTTTCCTGGGAGTTTGGGTGCCTTAAAAAAAAGAGGCCGTTTGACTCGGATGACCTATGATGAGCCCTTGTGGCTTTTGTCATCTCTTATATTATATTGTGGGTGACTTTGATTTTGTCTTCCCCTGATGGTGCTTTTTGTGGGTGGGTTTTGACGGATGCGGATGACCTTTAAGAACATAAGAACATAAGAAAAGAAGGAGACTGCAAAAGACCATTCATGGCCTACACTTGGCAGCTCCTGTTCCAGTCAACACACAAAAGATTTCTTACCAGAGAAAAGTCATCAACATTGTCACCCTTAAGGAGTTCGTCAGATCTAATCTACAATATACATAAAATGCATCCAGAGGATTATGTCCATTCATGCAACCGCAAAATATAATCTCCCCACTCCTTAGAAAAATATATACATATGTACATAAAAAAAAGTCAGTTCCATCTAGCAGCTTCATCCATAGATTTATCTAATCTATTCTTAAAACTACCCAGAGAGGAGGCTTCTATCACATGTCTAGTGAGCCTATTCCATTCATCTACCACACGATTTGTAAACCAATTCCTCCCAATCTCCTTCCTAAACCTATACTTATCAAGCTTAAACCCATTGCTACGTGTCCTGTCATGTTCACTAAGTATAAGAACCTTACCCAGATCCCCTTTATTATATCCTTTTACCCATTTGAAGACTTCAATCAATTCCCCTCTGACTCTTCTCCTTCCAATGTATGTAGATTTAGTTTTCTGAGCCTTTCACCATAAGGTAAGTTCCTTAGCCCACCAATCATCTTTGTCATCCTTCTCTGCACAGACTCAAGCAAATCAATATCCTTCCTATAATATGGTGACCAAAATTGTACTGCATAGTCTAGATGAGGCCTAACTAGCGCCAGATACAGTTTTAGAATGACTTCAGCACTCTTATTGCTTACACTCCTCCTAATGAATCCCAATATCCTATTAGCTTTATTCTTAGCATTTAAGCATTGCTTTCTAGGACGAAGGTCTGAACTTACCAAAATACCCAAGTCCCTCTCACTATCGGTCCTCCCTAAAATTCTCCCATTTAATTTATAACTATTCAGTGGATTATTTCTACCTATACTAAGCACACTACATTTGTCTATGTTAAACTTCATTTGCCATTTCTCGGCCCAATTGGACAGAATGGTCAATTCCTCCTGCATTACAACAGCATCAGAATCAGCCCTAATGGCCCTACCTAGCTTAGTATCATCAGCAAATTTACTTAGGTCACTACTTATACCTATGTCAAGATCATTAATATAAATTAAGAATAGCAAGGGACCCAAAACAGATCCTTGCGGAACTCCACTGCTAACACACCCCCACTCAGATTTAACTCCATCTATACTAACTCTTTGCTGTCTGTCACCAAGCCATGACTGAATCCACCTAAATATACTGCCATCGATCCCGTGTGCTTTAACTTTGCTCAGAAGCCGTAAGTGTGGCACTCGATCAAAAGCCTTACTAAAGTCCAAGTATAAAATATCATAGTTTTCATCATTATCTGCTGCTTCATACACCTTACTATAAAAAGACAGCAAATTAGTCAGACAGGATTTACCCTTACTAAAGCCATGCTGTGATTCTTTTATCAACTTATGCTTATCCAAGTGATCCCTAATATTCCTTGCTATAATAGATTCCATCATTTTCCCTACCACTGATGTCAAACTTACTGGTCTGTAATTAGACATATTTGTTTTATCCCCTTTCTTAAATATAGGTATCACATTGGCTTTCTTCCATGCCACTGGCACAATGCCACTCTCCAATGATTTTCTAAAGATGCATGCTAGGGGCTCACTTAACACATCCTTACATTCTTTCAAAATTCTAGGAAAGAGCTCATCAGGACCGGGTGCTTTACTACTTTTGATTTTATCAATTTCCTTTGTCACTATCTCCTTTGTGATCAAGATATCCTTTAATTTCTCTTCATCATTACCCCGAAAGATCATTGACACCTCAGGTATATTTAGAGTATCCTCCTGTGTAAATACTGAGAGAAAAAATTCATTTATCATTCCAGCCATTGAGTCCCTATCACTCACTAATTCTCCATTGGAATCTATAAGTGGGCCTATTTTATCTCTAACCTTAGTTTTGTATAATTGATAAAAACTTTTAGGATCTTCCTTTGCCCTATTTGCCACTTTAATTTCATAATTTCTCCTTGCTACTCTAACTAACTTTTTAACATCTCTTGCTAGTTCATTATATCTCTGCCTTAAGTGATCCTCTCCCTTTTTTATTTTCCTATAAATGCCCTTTTTAATGCCAATATAATGCTTAATTTTATCTGTCATCCATTTTGGGTCATTATTTTTAGTCCTAATCTCCTTATAAGGAATGTTAATCATCTGACCTGTAATTAATTGCTCAATTATTCTTTCATACTCCTCTTCAATTGTAATCTCTTTCTCCTGGTGATTATTGTCTCCACTAACTGATATCATTGAATCTATTCCTGAATTGATTTCATTGCCTGCTTTCTGTACAACTGCCTCCAGGTAAGTCCTTAGCCCATTATAATTTGCTCTTCTAAAGTCAGGAATTTTAACATTGTTCATGCTACTATCAATACCATTCCATTTCATCTTGAATCTAATTTCACAATGGTCACTATTACCCAAATTTCCTCCAATCTCAGTATCCTTAATAACTTCTTCCCTATTTGTCAGAACTAAATCCAGTATATTATTACCTCTAGTGGGTTCGTTAATAATCTACCTCAGAAAATTATCTTGGACAACATTCAAAAATTCCTCAGCCTCCTGATCACCCACAAGAGCTTCCCAGTCTATATTTCTGTAATTAAAATCGCCCATTATACACACATGCTTACTTCTACATGCCCGTTCAATCTCCTGCCACAGAAGATTTGAACCTTCCTTACTAAGATTTGGTGGTCTGTATAATAATCCTATGACAAGCTTGTTTTTACCTTCCTTTACATTTAGCCATAATGACTCTGTGTTATCATCTAATTTAATTGTACTGTTTACACAACACTGGAGAATATCTTTAATATAAATAATAACCCCTCCTCCTCTCTTCCTATTCCTATCTGTATGGAACATGTTAAAGCCCTCAATCTCAACCTCAGGTTTAAAGTGATTTCCTGCCAAATCAAGCCATGACTCTGTTATCGCAATTATATCAAAATTCTCTTCACTCGCTAACGCTCTTAAGAGATCTATCTTATTCCTTATACTCCGACCATTTGTGTAGTATATTTTTAAGGTTTTTTTATTATTCCCATCTTCATTGCATCGTGCTTTTCTATTCCTAGTTATCTGCTCATTCACTTGTGCATTAGTCCCCCTATAACGCATCAGTATGCCCTCTCCCTTAGCTATTCCTCTATCTCCTTTGATAGGCCCTTGTGGCTTTTGTCATCCGTGAAATTATGTTATGTTATGTTAAGCTGCTCCCGGTGATTCTGACAAGATCCTCAGGCGATTGAAGCTCATTTTCTTATATGTTTTTTTTTCTTTCAATAATGTTTCAGCCTCTTTTGCTATAATGCTATTAATTCCTAAAGTCTAGTTAAAATATTTTTTGTTTAATTATTTTTAATTTTTCTTTTGCAATTTCTGTATTTTTTATTTAGTTTCCTTACTATTTTAAAAATAATAATTCAATCTTTTTGTTTCAACTGTGTTTTTGGCAGGAATCCTAAATGTGCAGTCATAACAAAATTTTACTATTGCCTTTTAGAAGCTGAAGAGATATTAACTGTGTATGAAAATTTAGTGTATAATGAAATGCTTCTGGACCTCATTCGCTACGAGCTTCATCTTTTCTTCTGTTTAATTTCAATCCCTAACAAAGATATGTTGTAGCGGGCCGAAAATCTAGACTAACCCCCAAGGGATCCAACCCGCTCCCTACACTAATCCGGACATGAGAAATCGAAGGAGAATGAAATGGATTGTATATACAGTCCCTTTACTTACAAAAAAAAATGTACAATGATAATTATAAAAATTTATATTTACAACGAAAAACAACAACTGAACGAAAAGGGGCACGCGCTATCACTTGTGTGATGGAGGTGGGTGGTAGTAGGCTAACATAAAAGGAGGCAGGCTCGTCAGCCAATGCGGGTGTGGTAGTTCAGGTGTCTAGCGAGGTATGAAAGCCCTCTGTCTCAGGGCTGGGCGGAGCACTCATTTAGAGAACCCTTCTCGCAGTCCGTAAAAGCTTCCTCTCTCTGTAGAAGAGATATATCCTCCGTTTATGATCCATTTACTATACATGGAAGGGAAACTAATAAGTGAGCATTACCCGAGTAAATTTATCAACTATCTTACCTCTAAATGTATATCTAAACAATTTTCAGCATTTAATAATTCTTTAAATATTTATCTTTAAAACTATTCTTTCAAAATATAATCTCTGAAAAGAGAATACAAACCATGTTGGCAATACACCGAAGGAACAAGCACTATAATCACACTATAATCTGGGTAAGCCAATTCAACATCTTCAGCCGCTGCCTCTTTCAGTCTCTCATACCCCTCATTCATCTTATCATTCCACTTGACAACCGTACTACCTTTCTTGCCCATCCACTCAGTCAGAGGCTTACTCACACCAGAACAATCACCTATAAACTTTCGCTGGAACTCAATCGAACCCAAAAATTACTTCAGTTGCTTCACAGTCACCGGTTTAGGAAACATTCGCACCTTCTCAACATACTTTGGTGATTTTCGCAACCCATTCTCACTCACCATATGCCCAAGGAATTCCACTTCTTTTGCAAACCATTCACACTTCGCCACTTTCACCTTCACACCAACACTCTCCAACGTTCTCAACACATCATTCACCAATCTCGTATGCTCCTCAAAAGTCTCAGTCATAATCAAAATATCATCTATAAACGCAATCACATTCTTACTCAACACAACATTCATTGCCCGCTGGAAGGCTCCGGGAGCATTAGCCAACCCAAAGCTGAGGTTCCAGAACTGGTAATGCCTCTTTGTGGAAGAGAAGGCAGTTACCGGCCGGCTCTCCTCAGCAATGGGCATCTGGTAATACCCTCGTACCAGATCCAGCTTCGTAAACCACCCCATCCCATGCATACTATACACACACTCAGATACCCCACACATCGGAAACCTTTCTTTCAGTCCTTTCATTCACCTTTCGATAATCCACACACAGACGCAATCTTCCATCCGGCTTACATACAGGTACAATTTGACTATCCCATGCACTTTCACTCTCTTCAATCACCCCCAATTGCTCTAATTCTACACTGCTCCTCAATCTCATCAGCAACCGGACATGGGAAATGCCTCGGCCGCTGATAGATTGGGGAGTCCTCCTTCAGGACAATCTTGAATTCCGGAAGTTTTGCAACCCCGAAATCCAGATCACCCTTACTGAGGGCTCCCTTTCGTTCAAATATCATTCGATACACATCCTCCCTTTCATACTCAGTTAAACATCCATGCTCTTGACTTCATTATACGTCCATTCACATGTCTTTTCACCAGCAACATTCACCCTGACATCCGTACTATCATCCATACCTACTTCATTGACAGTGGAGAGGTGACCCAGTACATCTCCGACTTGGATTCCCCTCACCTGCCCTTTCACACTGGGGTCTGCCTGCACACATACAAAAGGATCATTCATTCTCATCATGCCATAAACACACAAGCAACACGCCTAACCTTATAACACGCATCCTTTCCATCCAATATCACAGTGTTCTCACCCACATTCAAACTAACATCCTTACTCCAACTCACTATAACAGACACCCTTTCACCCTTCACAAGCCTTACATTCTCCATAGCAGTAAACACACTCCTCAAAATGCTACCATCTTTCCCTACATACAACTTATACACCCCATTTTTACCAATCTTTCCCTCAATCTGATCACTCGCAGGATGCACAACCATACGATTCATTTTCATAAAATCATACCCCAAAATCATACCATACTCACTACTCACCTTATCAATCACCGAGAATTCACACTCATTCATCATCATACCATGCATTCGAACAGCTGACCTTATCATTCCAATCACAGGCACTCTCCTATTACCAATACCTACCAAACTACCCTTGCACTCAGACAAGAGGGCTTTCTCGCTAACCTTGTCATACACATCTTTATGCACCAAGCTCGCCTTGCATCCAGAATCTATTAAAGCCAAACACTCAATTCCATTCAATTCCACCTTCACACTCAGACACTCATACTTCCTACCAGACAGCACTTTCACACTAGACAGACTTACCAACACATTACTCACACTCATGCACCCAGAGGATACTTCAGCAGGTACCCTCTTACCATTCAGTTTCCCGCTTCAGACTTTCCATTCACACCTTGCGCTCTCAGTCTAATCCAACACTTTTCACTCGAATGTCCTTCCATTGCACAATAGCTACATATATTCCTCTGGTCACGACACATCCTTGCATAATGACCAGCCTTTCCACAATTACCACATGCATATTTCATACTTTCCCCAGCAGTTGCTCCACCATTCAACCTCGGACAATCTTTCTTCAAATGGCCTATTTCATTACACTCGAAGCACTCTTTCACACTTTCCTGGCAATCCTTTATCATATGCCCTTTCTTACCACAACCAAAACATGCACCAGATGTCCACCTACATTCTGCCAACATATGACCTTTCCTTCCACATGACGACATTCCACAATCTTTCTCCCACCATTCGGTCTCTCGTTTGCTGGGACATACCTCGGTTTCTCTCTCATATATCCGTTCCCACGCTTGAAATTCATCTGCCCCCTTCCATTCGACCACCCTCCATTTACCCATCCATTCTGCCGGCCCAGGAAGTTCAACATCACTCCAGCTGGCGCAGCCTTCAGGGCATCCCTGTAGCTGACAAACTGCTGGGGTGGATGAAAGTTCCTGGGCTTCTTACCCCCAAAATTCACACTGTACCATCCATCCTCTTCTAGATCGCTTTCATCATCAAATCGTCCATCTTCTAATAGTTCCAACACATCCTACCACATCAACCATTCACCTGTCAGTTTCATTCTCTCCTTTCTCTTTCCACTTAGCCATTCACTCACCTTTCGCTGGATCGTGTCCAAAAACTTCCTCATGAGTGGTTTACATTCATTTACATAATCATCACCATACTTCTTTCTCACCATACTTTCAAGCCTATGTGCATACATGTTCACACTTTCACTCCTTCCCATTCGAGCCTTCTCAAATTCATTCACCCTTTTATACTTCACACTCTCTTTCATTCGTTTCACCTGCCCAATCAATCTCTTCTTCACTACATCGTACCTCGGTTCCCCCACACTTGTAATCACACGGAAAAACTCCAATACTTTTCCCTCCAAACATTCCCCCAAAACATTCATCCAGTATCCCTTATTCTCCGGGTACTTGAGCTTACAATATCGCTCAAATTCCCCGAAGAATTCTTCCACACTTTTCCCACCATGTAACCTAAATCTATCTATCTTTGGCACTTCCCTAATCAAAATTCCTTTTCCCACATTCACTTCACTCTCCAAAGAGCTACTCTCGATCTCACTCATTCCAATCATATCGTCACTCTCTCCCTCATCTGAGTATAGTGAATCCACACTCTTTCCTCTCGCCTTCCTATCCTTAACCTTAGAACCATGCTTCCTTCCTCTCTTACTTTCCACTCTCTTCCATTCACCCCCTTTCCTACCACTCACAGTATCTTCTTTAGACTCAATCACACTGCCATCCATTCCATTTAGCGGAGTCCCTTCAGTAGGAGCAGGGGTCAGGGTTGTAGGTCCTGGGGCTGGTCCAGCCCCTGTCATCATGTTATATAGGTCCTGCATCCGTCGGTCAGTCTGATCCTGTCAGTCTCCCATTTCCTTCTTCATCCTATCAGTCTTTTCATTCATCCCTTTCATTTCATTCTTCATTCCCTCCATCATTCCCCGCAGCATTTCACACTCCTCTTCTTTCTTTCTCAACTCCAGTCTCAATTGCACTACTTCTTCATTCAAAGTTTCTGCCACAGCCATTGCTCCCGGTTTCGAAGTCTCATGTCTCTATTCAGGCGCCAAATGTAGCGGGCCAAAAATCTAGACTAACCCCCAATCGATCCAACCCGCTTCCTACACTAATCCAGACCTGAGAAATCGAAGGAGAATGAAACGGATTGTATATACAGTCCCTTTACTTACAAAAAAAATGTACAATGATAATTATAAAAATTTATATTTACCAGGGAAGTGTGCACACTTCAAAATGAGGCCAAATTCCCCAATCCAAACAAGATACCAAAAGAATTTTATAACGGGCGAATAGAACAAATTTACTTAAATATATCTACACAATGAAATGAAAAACAACAACAACAACCGAACGAAAAGGGGCACGCGCTATCACTTGTGTGCTAGAGGTGGGTGGTAGTAGGCTAACATAAAAGGAGGCAGGCTCATCAGCCAATGCGGGTGTGGTAGTTCAGGTGTCTAGCAAGGTATGAAAGCCCTTCGTTGCAGGGCTGGGCGGAGCACTCGTCTAGAGAACCCTTCTTGCAGTCCGTCCAAGCTTCCACTCTCTGTAGAAGAGATATATCCTCCGTTTATGATCCATTTACTATACATGGAAGGGAAACTAATAAGTGGGCATTACCCGAGTAAATTTATCAACTATCTTACCTCTAAATGTATATCCAAACAATTTTCAGCATTTAATAATTCTTTAAATATTTATCTTTAAAACTATTCTTTCAAAATATAATCTCTGAAAAGAGAATACAAACATCAATAAAATTAAAAACAAAACAAAATTTAAATTCCAGTTATTCATACACACACATTCTTACAGAAGGAGGGAGAGGGTATTGGGAAAAGGGGTGGGAGAATGGCCTCTTATACGCACACTCACATTTGCTCCACCACAATGTAACCTATCTTTAGATTAAATTACATTTCTAAGACTAATTCTCTTATTGACCTGTAGTTTTTATAGATATAAAATATGCTTTGAGTTTGAAATTATTTAATTTAAAATTGGAAAGAATCTAAAACAGTGTTAATACCAAAAACAAATAAACTGAAAGTAAAAGATTTTAGGCCCATTGCCCTAAAAAAGGCGGGTTATAAACTATACACAAGTCTGTTAAAAGAAAAAATTATTGAACATTTAATAATCAATAATGAAGTAAATGAATTGCAAGCAGGATTTACAAAAAGAAGAAGACTGGAAGATAATTTATTTTTGCTAAATTACTGTATCGAAGATGCTAAAAGAAGAAAAATTAGTTAGTATTGACAGCTATTGACTTCACAAAGTCTTTTGACTCAGTCAATAGGAGGAAACTTGTACAAGCACTAATAAAATATAAATGTGAAACAAATGTAATAACCAGCATATCAAAATTATATAGTGGTGATTAAACATCTTTATATTTAAATAACAATAAGATCTGTCAAATACCAGTTACTAGTGGCATATATCAGGGCTGTACAGGTAGACCACCAATAACAAGATGGAATTAACAAAACTCAAAAAGTAATGGACCCAGAAAAGTTTCAAGTTTGCACTTAAAAATATGCACAGAATGGCAGAAACAACCTCTTCAGGCAAAGAGTTCCATAATTGATAGTTCGGTAATACTTCAGATTTGAGGCGCACGGTAGATGGCGCTGTTAGTCGGATACAATTTTGGGCTACAGCATATCTCTTATAACGTCATACGGTAGCGTCAGATGTGACAATCACTGCGTTATATTTTTTTTGTTGTTTTGGGGATTTGTAACTTTTAGTCTATTATTTACTAAATATCTGCGCCTCTGCTCGTTTATAGTTTTTTTCTAAGTTAGGTAAGGTTTCTTGGTGTCTTTTATTGTTTTTTGTTTTGTTTTCATATTTTTTGTTTACTGCAAACGATAACAGCTTCTTACTGGCAACATCATAGCTTATAAATAGGACCCGTTTTGCAAATGTTTTTGTTTCGTTATTCCATTTTCATGCTCTCCATGTGCTTCTTTGTTATTCAAATTCGGCTTTACTTTGTATAATCGCGAAAAACTTTTAGATTATCTAGAGGCGCATAAACTAATCAATAAACCTATAAAAGTAAGTATTGTTTGTTATTCGGCTAGGTTTTTCTGCCAGTAAAAAGCTGTTAGGGAGAAAAAAAATCCCAGTAAATTCAAGGGGACTGCTCATGGGGAAGATATCACTGCAGGAGGACCACCCTGTGATGATCCTGAGTTTCAATCAATTGGGGGGGGGGTCTGGGGGGCGCTGCCCCCCACTATATACTCATATAGAAAAAAATATTATGCTGATATTGTTCACATCTGACGCTACCGTCTGACGTCATAAGAGATATGTTGTAGCCCCAAATTGTAGCCGACTAACAGCGCCATCTATCGTGCACCCCGAATCTGAAGTGTTACCGATAGTTCTAAGTGAGAAGAAGCGAGCTCTGACATCAGTATTGTGAGGAGGGACAAAGATTTTTTTACTGTGACCTCTAGTTTGATCAGGACCTCTGCAGTTGAATAGGTCAGCCAATTGGGTGCAATGACCATTTAGAATCTTCTAAACCATTATTAAGTCAGCACAAATAAGATGGCCTTTGATTGAGAATAAACCCAATCTTGATAATCCTGAAGGGTTGACCTGGTTGCTCAGTCATTCATATATTCATGGACTAGCTGAGCGGTGAATGTAACTATTTACTTGCTATCGCTCACTTGGGTCCTGCTCCTAGGATAATTCATATATGAATGTGTTTAGCTTCCATAATATAATAATATTGTTTTACAAACAAAAAAGTATGGCAGACAGTATTCAGAGGCGGCGTTCTAGTAATAAGCCATGGGTGGGTAGCAGCAGGCAAGAAAATGATGAGGAGACAAGTGATTTATATCCTGACTGCAGAGTAAGAGTAAAGAAAAATGATAATGGTTTGTGTTGTGATGTGTGTGAGAGAGCCACCATGCAGGATGTCAGAAGGTACCTCAAGACTTGTATAAGCTGCTAGTGAAGTATCAATCAGAGAGGTGGTATTGCAGTAAATGTAAAAGTGAAATTGAAAAACAGGCAGAGCAAATTAAAATATTGAAAGAGAAGAATAAAAGGTTGTAGGAGAAGATTGAGAATTTAGAAGAGAAATGGAGTAGTATGAAGCAAGATATAATAGGAGAAATAACAGCAAAAGTTTTAGAAATTAAAAGTATAGCAAATCTGAGTGTAATTTTTTTTTAATTTTAGGAGCCTATCTGGCGACTGCCCACTTGGGCATAAGTCGCTGTTCTGAGTGTAAAGAAATTAGTCCAGGTTAAGGAGGAATAGAAGGCAGAAGTGAAGGATGGAATGGCAGAGACAATGAGAGAAGAAGAGGATAAAAGATGAAGAGCCACAAATCTTGTATTATATAATGTAGAAGAACCTGACTGTGAGACGGTACAGGGGAAGGAGAAGGAAGATTTAGTCTTCTGTGAGAAGATATTTCAAGAAGGATTGAAACTGTGAATGGAAGATAGCGTACAGGAGGTTGCCAGGCTGGGACTGCTTGGGAGGAGTAAAGGTGAAAGAAGACCAAGGCCACTGTTAGTGAGGCTGAAGAATACAAAGGATAAGTGGGAAATATTAAGGAATGCAAACATCTCAGAATGGTAACTAATGAGAAGTACAGAAAAGTTGGTATTTCACCAGATTTAACTAAGAAGGAATAAGAAAAAGATAAGATACTAAGAGAAGAACTGAGGAGAAGGACAAGTGAGGGAGAGATTGGCTTGTTTATAAAGCAAGGGAAAATATGTCAGAGAAATTTTTAAAGAAGGTAAGAGGAGAGATGCTATACCAAGAAGAAAAAATTTATGTTGGATTGATTAATATACAGGGCCTTACAAAGTAAAAAAGGGATAGAGATAGAGAGATTAATAAAGGAACAAAATTTAAATTTATTATGTATAACAGAAACACAACAAAAATACAAGAAGGTGTATTTTGCTGTTGACTTGGAAGAGATATCCATCATGAGAAAAGAAAAGGACAAAAAGGGTGGAGGATTAATGGCATTGGCCAGTGTGTGAAAATATCAGGAAGTTAATGTAAATGGATTAGAGCATGATAATATAATAGATTTGGAAGTAAACTTTTGTTGGATGTGCAAGATGAAGAGAGGAACAAAGTCATTAGGGAGATAATGAAGAAGAAACTTGAATGTCTGGAAGAAGAGATGATGATGGTGATGGATGATTTTAATGGGGACCTGGGATTTATTGATAAACAACCCTGAATAGAAATGGTAAATATGTATTGGAATTAATGGAAAACCTTAATTTAATTTTGCTGAACGCAGATGAAAAATGTGAAGGAATTATCACTAGAGAGCAACAAGATGAAAGAAGTTCAATAGATTTCTGTTTAGTTAATGAAAAATTATACCTATTCTTTGAAATTATGTTTATTGACGAAAAAAAGGAAATGTTTGATTTATCAGACCACAACTCGCTAAAAATGTGTTTTAAGATGGAAGCTACAGCAAAAAAGGATTTTATATGGATAGAATATTATAATGTAAAAAGAGAACAATATAAGAAAAAATTTCTTAATTCTTTAGAAGAGGAAATAGACAGATATCCTGAAAATATTTTGGATATAGAAATATTAGAAAACTTAATGCGTACAAATGCTGACAAACACTTAAGGAAAAAACTGAGAAAGACGGTTGAAGAAGATCCTCGTAGGATGCCAATTTGGTTTAATAAAGAGGTGGAAGAAAGTATTAAAAGGAGAGAGTATAATAGGAAAAGGATAGAGAGGAGGGGGAATATTATAAATTTGTGTATGAAGTTCAGAAAAGAGTAACTCTCTCCTTTGCCTACGGGTGTAGGGGACTCCTCCTCACCCCCTTGTCTGGAGGTGCCCTTGGGTGCCTCCCTCTTTCCAGCGGCAGTCACCCCTTTACTTTCCAAGGGGACTGCCAAGAAAGCCAGCAGACAGCCCATAACTGACTGCTCCCCATTTAAGCAGCTCAGTAGGGCAAACCCCATCGGCCGCTTGAGACCTGCTGGCTCACATAATAACCTTAGCTGGGGTCAAGGCCTGTGCTTTCCCATACTCGAATCGTAACACCACTGCCAATGAGACCTGTTATGTCCGGGGGGGTAGGCGTGGCCACATGGAGGCACCAAGCACCAAACCTGAATCTGCCCCTATGCAAGGTCCTCAAAGGCTTGTACTCCAAGGCAGTACAAGGAGGGGAGGGTTCTCCTCCTCCAGCTGGTGCCCCTGCAATCGCCAAGGCCTTCTCCATCTCGGAGAAGGACCTGGCTGAGGCCGGTCAATCTGGCTTTGAGGCTCCTGCCATCGGAGGGGAAAAGCGGGTTCATTCCCCACCCTCCTCTCCCAAGAAGAAAAGAAACAAAAAAAAGACGGGGGTGTGTGTGTGTCTCTCCCCTCTCCATCCGTGGGGGCTGCAGGGACAGATGGGTCTGCTGCTTCGATAAGCGACCGAGCAAAGATCGGCACAGTGGCCCCGGTGCAGAATCCCTGACAAAGACCAAAGGTACAAGTGCACAGAGTTGAGCCTCAATTACGTTGGGGTACTTCATTCAGAGACTACCTGGCATTTTCGAGCCTGCTGCCTTCAAACGCTTCCTTGTTATTCACTCCATTGATGGCAGCATGTTGGCTAAGGGCAACCATGATTAGTGCCCTTCGAACACTTGATGGCACACCGGTGAGTGTGACACTGCACTATACCATGAACTTGGTGAAAAGAGTAGTTTAATGGAGGGAACTTGTGGACTACTCCATTGAAGATATAACTCTAGAGCTGGCCAACCATGGGGCAGTCAAGGTCGAGCGTGTGATGAGAAAACAGGGAGGGGCCTCGAGACCCAATCCTACACTCTTTGTCATGTTTGACTATGACAAGCTCCCTGAGTCAGTGCATGCCGGTTGGTATCACTACTGTGTGAAAGCATTTCTGCCACCACTCTGGTCATACTAACTGCTCCTGTTGACAGGCAATGTCAGGGTTATCCTAAACCTGTGTAATTTGCTCAAAAGCTGCACACGATAAGTCCAAATTGTGTCAATTGCCGAGAACCACACCCTGCTTCTTCAAAGCAATGTGGTGCGTATCTCCTTTAGAAAGAAATCTTGGCTGTTCAGGCTCAGGATTGTCTCTAATTTCGCGAGGCTAAGGACTTGGTCCTGGCACGCCTGATGCTGCCCGGGATGTCCTATGCCTCAATGTTGAAAAAGACACCCTCTGCTCCTGGCTCCTCCAGACCTATGAATACAGTCATTTCCGCGTCCATTCGGAAACCCTTTGCAGGCTCTACCCACCTTGGGCGCTCCCCTGGTAATGCTGGCAGCACAGAGGGTCCACATCCATCCCCAGCTAAAACCAGGGCTCCCCCCTTCCCCCAGTGTGAACGTTTCCTGTAAGGTGAAATGGCCATGCGCCTCCACCCAGTCATTAGACTCATAGGAGGCAACACCCCAGAAGTTGGTTGGCAGGCCATCTTCCGGGGTTCCTAAAGCTGCCCCCTCCTAGCCCCACTCCCAGTGGTGTGCTGGGTGGCTCGGAGACAGTGGATCCTTGAACAGAGGGGCCTCCAAAGCCACCCCGCCTGCTTAAGGTTTCAAGGCACAGGCGGGAAAAGACTTGCATGGCGATGTAGCGGTCCAAAAATCTATACTCTAATCCAAATCATTCCAACCCGCTTCAAATACTAATTCAAACATGAGAAATTGAGGGAGAAATGAAACAGATTGTATGTACAGTCCTTTACTTACAAAAAAAATATGGGGTAAAATATTTACAAGAGATCTTGTTACTTATGCAGACAGACAAAAAAAAATGAGATTGATAAATTTACAATTACAATATATACAAGATCAATATAACAGTCCTATAACCAAACGAAGTTATATCCAAACAGTCCAAGAGGGAATCCATTAAATTAACAAAACAAAAATATTTACAAAAGTACTTATAACCAAACCAAGAGATAAGAAGAAACAAAAAAAGATAAATGAGCAAATAAAATGTACACTGGTTCTGAAACCACTCAAAAAAAGGAAAAGGCCTCACATTTACCCCAGGGATAGTTCTGCCGGCTGCCACTTGTGTGGTCACAATTCAGGCAGACGTCTGGTGAAGTGAATGTAAGTGTGTGTGTGAAGGGCCATTCTCCCACCCTTTTTCAAATACCATCCCCCTCCCTCTGTAAGAATGTGTGTATGAATGGGAATTTTTTTTCTTTTTTTGTTTTATATATAATATATTAGGGATTTCATGTTTTGTTTAAGATATTTTGGTCCCTTTGCAGAGAGTTTATTGATAAAATTCTTTTTACGAAAAGGCCACTCTATTAAAATAGATAAATATTACCTTCCTTTTGTAAAGTGGTTGGCATTCTATAATTTGGATAATACAAATTGAAGATATTGTATGTCCCATTTGTAAGGAGGAGGGCTTCTGCATTTCAGTAAATGACTGAATTCTCTATCTCAGTCATGGAGTTTAGGTAGGTAGATTAGGCCGTTGAGTTCTCCGGCAGCTTCATCGCTGAGGGCCTAACTACTATTCCTAGAAGGTCTGGCTGTTTTGCATGCCGACCACTCCTATGGTGATCAGCCAAGTGCGAGATGGCCCTCAAGCAGAAACGTTATGCTTACATTCACTATAAGGTGCCTGAACAATTTAACTGCTGGTGAATTTCATTGGGCTACGTGTCTTCACTTAATGGGAGAGTTCTCACAGGACATCCCCTCATATTCTCCAGGAGAATGGGGCCGCAATCTCAGACCCCGAGCCTGTGGCGGAATCCTTCATGGCTGCTTTTTCTGCATTCTCTAGCCGGGATGCTGCTCCACCAGCATTCAATGCATGTTATGATGTCGCGGAAGGCTGCTGGCTAGAGTGACCCCTTCAACTACAGGTTTACTTTGAGTGAGTTGCTTTCCGCTCTTGCTTCGTGCGCAGATACCGCCAATGGTCCGGATGATATCCCATATGCCATGCTTCAACACTTGGGTGAGAGAGGCCTTGCCTTTCTGTTAGATTCATTCAACAGGATCTAGATAGAGGGTCTCCTCCCTCTATCGCTACTGTGCTCGCCTTTCGCAAACCGGGGAGAGATCACACTAATCTGGCCAGTTTCCACCCAATCTCTCTAACCTCTTGCATGTTCAAGTTGATGGAGAAATTGCTAAATATTAGATTAGCCATTTTTTCTGGACAGTGGAGGCCATCTGTCTTCTGCATAGTGCAGCTTTGTAAGTTCCACTCCACATTGGATGCTCTGCTGTGACTGCAAAATGCCATCTGTGAAGCCTTCCTTCATAGACAGCACTATGCCACGGTGTTATTCAATCTGGAGAAGGCCTATGATACCGCACAGGATAAGGTATTACGGAGACTCTCCACACGATGGGGGCGAGGGGAGGCCTTCCAGTCTTATATCTGAATTTTTCCTGTCTGCGAGGCCTTCCTTCATAAACAGCATTATGCCACAGTGTTTTTTGGTCTGGAGAAGGCCTATGATACCACATGGGATACAGTATTATGGAAACTCTCCACACGATGAGGGTGAGGGGATGCCTCCCAGTCTTTATATCTGAATTTTTACGAGATTGTTGATTCCTCATACAGGTGGGGGAAGCCCTCTCTGGTCCAATGGAGCAGGCAAGTGTCCTTAGTGTTACAGTCTGCCCTGAGCATCATTGGCATCACTTCGGTGCTGTCGGAAGATGTTCTCACTACACTTTACCTGGACGACCTTTCAATCTCTTTTAGCATGGCCCAGATGGCAACTCTAGAGCACCAACTCCAACAGGTATTGAAACACGTCTCTCGCTATGCCGAAGCATACAGGTTTCAGTTTTCCTTGGCTAAGGCTAAGGTGGTGCACTTCTGCCGCACTCCAAGGCTCCACCCTGACCCAGACTTGTTTCTCAATGTGGTACACTAGGAAATGGTTGAATCGCAGTTTCCTTAGTCTTGTAATTGACCGACACCTCACCTGGGAGGCCCATATTGTCTTGTACCCGCTACATGGATATTCTCTGTTCCGTGATGTTCAGTGCTTGGGGAACTGATAGGGCTACTGCTTTGCTTTTTTATTGATTCTTTGTTCGTTCGAAGCTCGCCTACGGATGCAAGTTTTATGCATCTGCAGCTGAGCATGTATTGCGGAAGGTGGACTTGATCCACCACACCAGCTTTCGCCTGGTGACCGGTGCCTTCCGCACTTCCATTGAGAGCCTACTAGTCGATGCCTTTTAGATGCCACTCATTCTACGCTGTGCACAGTGCATTATTTGCCTGTACATGCGAGTCTGGCGCCTCCCTCAGTTGGCGCCTTTGGCTATTGTTGCCACACCTCTGCTCCCAAAGCTTCTACAGCATCGGGAGTATTGTGTTTAACCTTTTTGGAGCACACCTCGTCTCACGCTGGATCTGTGCCAGTGTATACAGATGGCTCCAAGTTCCAAGAGGGGGTCAGCTTCCATGCTGTATCCCCTCATTGAAGTCAGCGGGGCTCTGCCAGGCACTGCATCTGTCTTCATGGCCCATCTGGTGGCAATACACCACTCGGTACGTGATATTATGCGATGTGCTCATTTCAGAGACCGGATTGTGATTTATAGCGACTCACAAAGCGGCCTGAGTGCTCTTGAGGCATTGTAATCTTGGCATCCCCTGGTTTGTGATATCCATGATGCCACAGTTTTGGCAAGCCGGGTGGATGTCAAGATTATCTTCTGCTAGGTTTCTGGATATGTAGGAATTTCTGGGAATCAGTGTGCCAAAGAGTCTGTGAGGACTCAGCGACTGGACCAGCATTTCGCTCTTTCTCACACAGACTTCATGGCATGAATTTGGGTAGCTCTCTGGGCTGCTTAGCAAATAAAATGGGAGACGGTCAAAGGGAATGTAAAGTTGTGTGCCATTGTGCCATGACTGTTCCCATGGACCTACCCTCCAATGCCACGAAGGCTTCAGGTTGCTTTCTGTCATCTCCCCGAATTGGCCACACTCGCAGGATGCCCCACCATTTGATGGAGCGCTCGCCAGCGCCCTACTGTGAAGACTGCGCTGTCCCCCAGACTGTTCGGCACATTCTTGTTGAATGTCCCAGTCTGGGGGATCTTCGCGGCGTTACTTGTCCTGGTACCCGAGTGGGTGGGGTCGCTACCGCCTGTCCCTTGTACTCGAGATGAGTTTGTGCACATTGACTGGTGGACTTATAGACCTTCGGGGGAATTCCGACCTTCTCCACTTTATTTAACTAGTTGTTTTTTTTTTGTTATTTTAGTAGGTCGCACGTTCCTGCACCGGGGGAGGCAGACCTACCCCCCGACAACAGAGCTTGCTTCCTGCTTGTTGCCTTTTTCCTTTTTTTAAATTTTTATTGTTGGTTTCTTGTTTTGTATCTTTAAATTAGACTAGTACTACGCAGTGTTGAATACAGTGACTAATGCCCAAGTAGGCAGTCGCCAGATGAGCTCTGAAAATTTTTAAAAAATAGAGCAAATAGGGTGCTAGAGTACTGTTTACAAGCATGGTCACCACATTTTAGACATGACATCAACCTGCTAGAGTCAGTACAAAAGAGGGCAACAAAAATAATACCTTCCCTGAAGCACCTTGAATATGAAGATAGACTGAGGGTACTAAATATGTTCTCATTTGAGAGAAGATGTGTGAGGGGAGATATGATGAGCTTTTTAAAATCTGTTCTGGGATGGATAAGTTGGACTTTAGCAAGTTATTTGAGTTGGAAGGTAGTAATAGGACTAGGGGTCACCACTTGAAAACTAAAAAACACAGGTGTAGGTTGGATGCTAGAAAATATTTTGTCACCAATAGAGTGGTAGGTTACTGGAATAGTTTGCCACCTGAGACAGTAGACAGTCCAAACATGGCTGTTTTCAAGCACAGATTGGATGATTATATGTATATTATGGGTGATTTGGATTTTGATGAGACAAGATGGTCATGTCTTTCACTTTTGATGCATTCTTGTGGATGGTTTAAATTATATATTGTCGATGCATGATCTGGCATAATCCTATGAATTGCTTAAATTGTATATTTTAGATGCATGATCTGATATAATCCTATGGATTGTTTAAATCGTAATTGTAGATGCAGGATCTGACACAATCCTATGAATGGTTTAATTTGTATATTGTAGATGCAGGATATGATATAATCCTATGGATGGTTTAAATTGTAGATTCATGATATGACACAATCCTATGCAGGCAGTTTGTGGTACGGTTTTGCTAGATGTGGATGACCTTTAATAGGCCTTTGTGGCTTTTGTCATCCAGGAAGTATGTGTGCCTATGGCCCTGTATGTTCACACACATTAAATAGAAAAACCTTGAAGATGCCATACTTCGATCAATCATTCAATCCTATACAAGGCAGCTCCTGTTCCCATCGCCAAATTTATCAGTTCATCCTCTTCCATCCAGTCTCTTAAAAGTGCTTCTATCAAATGACCTATGTCATCCTGTTCACTAAAATTAAGAAATGGTAATTTTGAATAAGAGGGATGCACCCTTTTTAGGCTACTAAAGTCTTATAATATTGCTTCATATTGTTGTAATAGTGTTCTAGGAGTAATATTTCAATGGTGGACAGGGTCTATCACATGTTATAAAGTCACAAATAGACACTATTTCAACCCAATGCTGAAACACAATAATATTTCTACAACATCTTGAAATGCTACGAGTTGGACTAACGCTCACATTTCACTATTTGTTTAAGAGTTAGAATAATGAGTATGTACATCTTGCAATGTCATGTAATGTCTTAAGTTATGCTCCTGCATTCATTTTTAATGTTAATATTAGTTAAATATTTAGTTCCAAATGTTTTAAAAATACCAAAGGTATAGGTAAATTTCCAGAACATCCTCATTATGATTTTTTTACCATAAAATGTATTTTTATGAATTTTTAGGCTTACCAATTAAGTTAGCTTCACATTTATGTGAGCACACCTAACCACGAAAAATGAGCAATTTTCTTCAAAAATAAGTGATTTGTGGAGGCAAAGATGATCATAAATTGCTCAGCTAAACTAACCTACTTATCCTAGCCAAAGGAATAGAACAGGACTCTGCCCCCACCCATCTACATATGTGCCACCTTTAACCAATAAACACACTGCTCCTAAATCTCCATCCTCTGCAATAAATGGCACCACCTACAGTCTTTATAATTTGGTGGGGGGGCTTCCAAATGCCCTCAAATTGGGATGTCCATAACTTCTAATTAAGATATTGAAAAACAGATTTCAGACTCTGTCGTTTCAGCAAACGATCTACTCATAAACCAATTTTCAGCTAAATCTGAGAGGGTGTTGTAGCGGGCCGAAAAATTTAGACTAACCCCAATCGATCCAACCCGCTTCCTACACTAATCCGGACGTGAGAAATCGAAGGAGAATGAAACGGATTGTAAGTACAGTCCTTTACTAACACGAAAAAAATACAATATTTACAAAAATATGGGTAAATGTGCACCCAATGAGCCTATATATATATATATATCAGAAAAAATAAATAAGTCCCACTTATAATTATTATTGATTGATTTTAGGAACAATAAGAATCAAACAACCCAAATAAAATTTGGGTTACTACAGTCAATGAACAACAAAAGATGGGCTCACGTTATACAGTCCCTTTACTTACAAAATTTTTGTATTCAAAATTGCACCTCCGAGCTTGGACTAAGATAGGTAACCTTGTTAGAGTTGTGTAGCTCTAATAAGCCCTCCTTCGTTAAAGCTAAACTATTTTATACACAATCAAATAGGACAGAACATGGCCTGGAACCCTTGTCCTATACTAATGGCCTTTGGTATAATAATAATAACAGTTATAGCTTCAATTACAGGGGTAATTTACAAGTGCTTGCCCTCTTATCTTTCCAAATTATGGGGCCTGGAAAGATAAGAAAAAAAATTTATAATAACATGCTAATCAATAAAAAACAAACAAACAAAAACCAAACCCATTCCCATTCACATACACATTCTTACAGAGGGAGGGAGAGGGTACTTAGAAAAGGGGTGGGAGAATGGCCCTTTTACACACACTCACATTCGCTCCACCACACCCCTCCTTCCTTAAGCCATTCGACCAGCCACTCACTAAACCCTTTCAATCACTCTTCACGGTACCACTTGTGCTCAATCGCACCCTTCTGCACCCATTCACACTCTTCTACTGGTCCCAGGCTACGCGTAGCAATTAGTCGGGGTTGTTCGTCAGTCGTCCTGTCAGTCTCATCATCACTATTTATCATCTCATCAACCATACTCTTAGCCCTCATTACCAGTTCTCCCATCTCACGACAGAATTCTTTCATACTCTTCTGTTCAGAACCCTCACTCTTCATACCCCCATTCATCAGCTCCTCACTCACAGCTCTCATCCAACTCAAGGTACATTCTTGCGAAACAGACAGGTCACTCACATCCCCTGTATTCTCAACAGGCATACCAGAAACCCCTTCGACTGGTTCCCACCAGAAACCTGAAAAATCAGCCACTTCATCATTCACTACATCAAACTCACCCCTACTATTACCATTCATAAAACCCGAAAAATCAGCCACACTAGGTTCGTTCTGCCCAAACACACTATCATTCATACTGTTCCCAAAACCAGAAAAATCAGGCACAGGCAGCTCACTCACTCGTCTACTTATACCAGCCAAATCACTTACCTGTTTACGCAAAAACTCAATCTCCATTTCAAGATCCCCCATACCAGAAAGACTCTGCTCGGACTTACTTTCATTCTTCCTTTCACTCTTCTTTGTACGCTTTCTACTCCTTGGGACTAAGACTAGCTCTTTCCCAGACAGATCCATACTATCACATTCAATCTCATCATCATGCACTTTACCTCTCTCTCTACACAGTTCATACACTGGATGACTCACCAGGTAGTCAGGAGGTTCTCTCCATCTCCTTAACTGACTCTGATGAGCCCGCACTCTCTGTCATACCGTCATTCAAACTCTCCAAAACATATGTCACCCCATTTTCCCAAACTCTCACAACTCTATAAGGTCCATCAAACTTCTCACTCATCTTTGATACATTCAACCTACCCTTCACTTCTTTCACCTTCAATACTTTTGTACCTAATTCAAATGAACGGAACCTTTCATGCGCTTCACGCCATACACTCTGCTCACTTTCACTCAAACGAAATCTTTCACTCGCCTTTCAAAATTCATCACAAACTGACATGGGGACATTCCAGTTGCACTATGCACAGTTGAATTATACGCCCACAACACTCTCCCCAGACACACATCCCAGTCATTCACTGTCGTACTCATCATTCTCAACATCTCACACAAGGTTCTTATAGTCCGTTCAGCCAATCCATTTGAAGACGGTACATACGGAGTTGTTCTCACATGCTCCACACCATTCTCTCTCAACATTTGCTCAAACACTTCTCCTACAAATTCAGGCCCATTATCACTCAGACATCTTCTAGGCTTCCATACACACATAGGAAAAAACAACTGCTCAACCACACGCGCAACAGTCACACTCCTTTTATCTCTCACAGGCGCTGCATACACAAACTTACTTTTATGATCAACCATAACAACCATACCAACATTCCCAGCACTCGTATGCGGCAAAGACACACAATCAATCACTACCAATTCAAACGGTTCTTTCGCATCAACTTTCAACATCGGT
Source organism: Ceratothoa steindachneri (assembly GCA_963969495.1). Taxonomy (NCBI): domain Eukaryota; kingdom Metazoa; phylum Arthropoda; class Malacostraca; order Isopoda; family Cymothoidae; genus Ceratothoa; species Ceratothoa steindachneri. The sequence goes on from OZ018326.1 coordinate 134,229,351, forward strand.
GGTTTCACTTGCACACCTTGCACCTTTCGCTTCTGACACCTTTCACACGTAGTTGCAACATCATTCACAACAGTTCTCAGAAATGGATGGAACACACGCTCCTTCATACACTCCCACAGCTTAAACTTACCCATATGCCCATAATTATCATGCACAACCTTCACCAGACCAATCATACCAACTAAGGACATCACAGGTACATACATATCATAACCACCCTTCACATGCCTCACAAAATATACAACATCCATACAAACAACAAAATCCTTAGCATACCTTTTAAAATCACTTAAACACTCTGGCCATTCATTCAAATCAACACGCATCATTACACACCTCTTCAACTCACTAACAAAAGGACACATCTCTTGCATCTCTAGAATATCATCATCACTTAAAATCTCATTCTCATCATCTATGACCAACTCAATCATACCGCAAAACTTGACAACATTCTTTGCACACTCATTCAACCTCATCACCTCACATTCACCTTTCATAAGACAATCCTTATCAGCATCCAAAGACAAATCATTCAATCTCATAAAGTCTACACCAAGCAAGAAACAACAAGGCATTTGCTCACCTTTCAGAATCACAAAGTCATGCTTCACATTCACACCATTACCCAAACTCACTTTCAGACTAACCTGTTCCCATGCCACTATCAAGCCATTCCCTAATCCACTTATCCGTAACTTCACAGGTTTATGCTCGCAACATTTGAACTCATCATACTTACTCAGAATCCTCTCATTCACTAAAGACACCTGCGCTCCAGTATCAATCAAACCACAGAACAACCTTTCACCAACTTTCACTCTCGCTTCCATCATATCAGGTCCACCATGTTCGCAATACACTGAAGGAACAAGCACACCAACATCAGCACTTATATCCAAACTGTCATTTACTCCCATATCATCACTTACCACACACTCATCTTCATCCAGACAATCATTCTTCTCTCTTATATATGAACACTTTTCAATCACCCAATTGTAGTGCACACCGCTCAAACATTGCAGATGTACCACATTAGGATTCAAACCCTTCATCTTCTCATCCTTGTACACAATCGGCCTCTCACCACCAAAGTGCACATAAACAATCACTCCATACAAACGACTCACTACAATCAACACTTCCTGAAATGGCGGGACCCCTTGCATACACATCGCTCTCAATTCTTTCATGAAGTTCCGCACCTTTGCCATACCAATGCTTTCAGGCTTCCTACACACTTCATTCATTACCTCCTTCCTTAAATCATCTACACTATCGGGCACTCTCACGTCTACTCCATCACTCTTTAAATCTTGCAAACCATTCCATACACTCTCAAACAAGGAATCACCACCACCCTTACTCTCTTTTCCATTCATAATCCCTTTCGGCAAATACTCAGGATCACTCACTCCACACACATTTTCATCATTCATACCAGGATACCTTGACATCAAATCAGCCACTCCATTCCGTTCACCAGGCACATATTCAATCACATAGTCAAAGTCACTCAAATCTTCCAAAGTCCTTGCAATCCTACTATCAGCCCACTTCATACGCTGCAGATACACAAGAGGTTGATGATCGGTTTTTATCACAAACCTCACACCATACAAAAATGGACGCAACACTTTCAAACAATATCTTATCGCAGCCAGCTCTCGTTCCACAGTCGAATACTTTCGTTCTGCAACATTCATAGCCTTGGATACATACCCAATTATTCGCCTGACATTCTCTCCATTCAAACGCTGCTCTTGCATCAGAAAACCTCCCTTACAATACCCACTCGCATCTGTATACAGTTCAAGCATTTTTGCATTTACACCATAATCTGGGTAAGCCAATTCAACATCTTCAGCCGCTGCCTCTTTCAGTCTCTCATACGCCTCATTCATCTTATCATTCCACTTGACAACCGTACTACCTTTCTTGCCCATCCACTCAGTCAGAGGCTTACTCACACCAGAACAATCACATATAAACTTTCGCTGGAACTCAATCAAACCCAAAAACGACTTCAGTTGCTTCACAGTCACCGGTTTAGGAAACATTCGCACCTTCTCAACATACTTCGGTGATTTTCGCAACCCATTCTCACTCACCATATGCCCAAGGAATTCCACTTCTTTCGCAAACCATTCACACTTCGCCACTTTCACCTTCACACCAACACTCTCCAACGTTCTCAACACATCATTCACCAATCTCATATGCTCCTCAAAAGTCTCAGTCATAATCAAAATATCATCTATAAACGCAATCACATTCTTACTCGCAAACTTACTCAACACAACATTCATTGCCCGCTGGAAGGCTCCGGGAGCATTAGCCAACCCAAAGCTGAGGTTCCGGAACTGGTAATGCCTCTTTGAGGAAGAGAAGGCAGTTACTGGCCGGCTCTCCTCAGCAATGGGCATCTGGTAATACCCCCGTACCAGATCCAGCTTCGTAAACCACTCCATCCCATGCATACTATACACACACTCAGATACCACACACATCGGAAACCTTTCTTTCACAGTCCTTTCATTCACCTTTCGATAATCCACACACAGACGCAATCTTCCATCCGGCTTATGTACAGGTACAATTGGACTATTCCATGCACTCTCGCTCTCTTCAATCACCCCCAATTGCTCCAATTTCAAACACTGCTCCTCAATCTCATCAGCAACCGGACGTGGGAAATGCCTCGGCCGCTGATAGATTGGGGAGTCCTCCTTCAGGACAATCTTGAATTCCGGGAGCTTTGCAACCCCGAAATCCAGATCACCCTTACTGAGGGCTCCCTTTCGCTCAAATATCATTTGATACACATCCTCCCTTTCATACTCAGTCAAACATCCATCCAATTTCACCATGTCCTTCACCTCATTATACATCCATTCACATGTCTTTTCATTCGCAACATTCACCCTGATATCCGTACTATCATCCATACCTACCTCATTGACAGTGGAGAGGTGGCCTAGTACATCTCCGACTTGGATTCCCCTCACCTGCCCTTTCACACTGGGGTCCGCCTGCACACATACAAAAGGATCATTCATTCTCATCAAGCCATCAAACACACAAGCAACACGCCTTACCTTATAACACGCATCTTTTCCATCCAATATCACAGTGTTCTCACTCACATTTAAACTAACATCCTTACTCCAACTCACTCTAACAGACACCCTTTCACCCTTCACAAGTCTTACATTCTCCATAGCAGTCACCTCAATACCAGTAAACACACTCCTCAAAACACTACCATCTTTCCCTACATATAACTTATACACCCCATTTTTACCAATCTTTCTCTCAATCTGATCACTCGCAGGATGCACAACCATACGATTCGTTTTCATAAAATCATACCCCAAAATCATACCATACTCACTACTCACCTTATCAATCACAGAAAATTCACATTCATTCATCATCATACCATGCATTCGAACAGCTGACCTTATCATTCCAATCACAGGCACTCTCCTATTACCAATACCTACCAAACTACCCTTGCACTCAGACAGGAGGGCTTTCTCGCTAACCTTGTCATACACATCTTTATACACCAAGCTCGCCTTGCATCCAGAATCTATTAAAGCCAAACACTCAATTCCATTCAATTCCACCTTCACACTCAGACACTCATACTTCCTACCAGACAGCACTTTCACACTCGACAGACTTACCAACACATTACTCACACTCATGCACCCAGAGGATACTTCAGCAGGTACCCTCTTACAATTCAGTTTCCCGCTTCAGACTTTCCATTCACACCTTGCACTCTCAGTCTAATCCAACACTTTTCACTTGAATGTCCTTCCATCGCACAATAGCTACATACATTCCTCTGGTCACGACACATCCTCGCATAATGACCAGCCTTTCCACAATTACCACAAGCATACTTCACACTCCCCCCAGCAGTTGCTCCACCATTCAACCTCGGACAATCTTTCTTCAAATGGCCTATTTCTTTACACTCAAAGAACTCTTTCACACTTTCCTGGCAATCCTTTATCATATGCCCTTTCTTACCACAACCAAAACATGCACCAGATGTCCACCTACATTCTGCCAACATATGACCTTTCCTTCCACACCGATGACATTCCACAATATTTCTCCCACCATTTGATCTCTCGTTTGCTGGGACATACCTCGGTTTCTCTCTCATATATCCGTTCCCACGCTTGAAATTCATCTGTCCCCTTCCATTTGACCACCCTCCATTTACCCATCCATTCTGCCGGCCCAGGAAGTTCGACATCACTCCAGCTGGTGCAGCCTTGAGGGCATCCCTTTAGCTGACATACTGCTGGGGTGGATGAAAGCTCCTGGGCTTCTTACCCCCAACGTTCACACTGTACCATCCATCCTCTTCTAGATCGCTTTCATCATTAAATCGTCCATCTTCCAACAGCTCCAACACATCCTCCCACATCAACCGTTCACCTGTCAGTCTCATTCTCTCCTTTCTCTTTCCACTCAGCCATTCACTCACCTTTCGCGGGATCGTGTCCAAAAACTTCCTCATCAGTGGTTTACATTCATTTACATCATCATCACCATACCTCTTTCTTGCCATACTCTCAAGCCTATGTGCATACATGTTCACACTTTCACTTTTCCCCATTCGAGCCTTCTCAAATTCATTTACCCTTTTATACTTCACACTCTCTTTCATTCGTTTCACCTGTCCAATCATCCGCTTCTTCACCACATCGTACCTTGGTTCCCCCACACTTGTAATCACGCGGAAAAACTCCAATACTTTTCCCTCCAAACATTCCCCCAAAACATTCATCCAGTATCCCTTATTCTCCGGGTACTTGAGCTTACAATATCGCTCAAATTCCCCGAAGAATTCTTCCACACTTTTCCCACCATGTAACCTAAATCTATCTATCTTTGGCACTTCCCTTATCAAAATACCCTTTCCCACATTCACTTCACTCTCACTTGAGCTGCCTTCACTCTCACTCATATCAATCATACCATCACTCTCTCCTTCATCCGAGTACAATGAGTCCACACTCTTGCCTCTTACCTTCCTATCCTTCCCCTTTGCACCACTCTTCCTTCTTCTCTTGCATTCAACTCTCTTCCATTCTCCGTCCTTCCTATCACTCATAATCACCCTATCCTCTCTAGACTCGCACACACTCCCATTGATCCCATTAGTCTTATCCCCTTCAGTCGGAGCAGGGGTCAAGGTCGAGGGTCCTAGGGCCGGTCCTGACCCCTTCATCATTTCATACAAGTCCTTCATCCGTTGGTCGACCTGCTTCTGTCTCTCGTCCATTTCTTTCCTCATCTTGTCTGTCTTCTCATCCATACTCATCACATCACTCTTCAATCCATCAATCACGTTCCTCAACATCATACATTCCTCCTCTTTCTGCCTCAATTCCAGCCTCAGTCTCACAATCTCATCATGGAGGCCCTGTTCCACAGAAGCCATCCTCCCAGGTTAGTAACAGCGATAGACAAAGGTGAAAAACAACCAAACTACCTGCCACGCTAATTGGGTATGGACTGCAATCCAATCCCGTCACGCTCCCGGTTTCGAAGTCTCACGTCCCTATTCGGGAGCCAAATGTAGCGGGCCGAAAAATTTAGACTAACCCCAATCGATCCAACCCGCTTCCTACACTAATCCGGACGTGAGAAATCGAAGGAGAATGAAACGGATTGTATGTACAGTCCTTTACTAACACGAAAAAAATACAATATTTACAAAAATATGGGTAAATGTGCACCCAATGAGCCTATATATATATATCAGAAAAAATAAATAAGTCCCACTTATAATTATTCTTAATTGATTTTAGGAACAATAAGAATCAAACAACCCAAATAAAATTTGGGTTACTACAGTCAATGAACAACAAAAGATGGGCTCACGTTATACAGTCCCTTTACTTACAAAATTTTTGTATTCAAAATTGCACCTCCGAGCTTGGACTAAGATAGGTAACCTTGTTAGAGTTGTGTGGCTCTAATAAGCCCTCCTTCGTTAAAGCTAAACTATTTTATACACAATCAAATAGGACAGAACATGGCCTGGAACCCTTGTCCTATACTAATGGCCTTTGGTATAATAATAATAACAGTTATAGCTTCAATTACAGGGGTAATTTACAAGTGCTTGCCCTCTTATCTTTCCAAATTATGGGGCCTGGAAAGATAAGAAAAAAAATTTATAATAACATGCTAATCAATAAAAAACAAACAAACAAAAACCAAACCCATTCCCATTCACACACACATTCTTACAGAGGGAGGGAGAGGGTACTTAGAAAAGGGGTGGGAGAATGGCCCTTTTACACACACTCACATTCGCTGCACCACAGTGTGGTGCCATATTTCAAAAATTTACCTGATTGTCAGAGAATCAGCCTACTCTCATTTTCTATTTTACTCTTTGGCACTGCTTATTCTTTCATGTTTTTATAATGGATGATTCTTTAACCCATTGAGAAGAGAAAAAGAGCAAATAAACAGAATAGGCAGGAGGAATGAAATAGTTTCATGATGAAAAGGATTCCTTTTCATCATGATTCAGGGTTCATGAAGTTGTCTAGAGTAAAAACTTGAAAATCTATCTAAAATTTACTTTCATTTCAAACTTATGCATTTTGAAACAAATGTTAAAAATTGAAACCTTGTTCCACATCAAGAAGATGTATTCTCTTGAAATATCCAGTCTAAAATCAAAAGTTTATACTTTGCAAAGACTATTTTTTGACCCTTAAATTTATGGTAAGCACATACAAAATGTATTGTAATGTTTTTTTCTAAGATTTACAGGAACTAAATGCTAAAATTATATATGTTATTACAAAAGGAGTCAATTTCTTTTTATAGTTACAAATTCTAAGTCAGTTTAAAGTAATTTACTAAAATGGCTCAACAGGCTATGATAATGAAGCATTTATTATTAGTTGGGCAATGTATTGCTCATGAGGTAAAAAATGCAGCAAAAGTAAAAGTTAAGCTACTTGAATATGATTCTTACCTGAAAATGGTTAGTATCCCTGAAGCTAAAGTAAAGGAAGATCATCTAAGTCTACATTTAACAGTTAAATGTTTATTTTTGTTAGAAAATTTAAGTTTAGCTTAAGTTATCACTGCTAAAATCTAATAATTGATCAAAAATTAGGTATTGTCATGTCTTATTTTTCAGATAAATTTTATTACAATTCAAAACAAAACTTTGGAAAACAAGTGTGTACAAAATGAAATCTTTATAAGTGCATTGATTTGCTAGAGATATAGTAGGGTATAAATTTGTTTTAGAGAGAGAAGTTGTAGCGGGCCGAAAATATATCTCTAATCCCAATCGATCCAACCCACTTCCTACACTGTCCGGACGTGAGAAATCGAAGGAGAATGAAACGGATTGTATATACAGTCCCTTTACTTACAAAAAAAGTACAATGATAGTTACAGTTATATTTACAGCAATTTATATTTACAAGGGAAGTGTGCACACTTCAAAATGAGGCCAAATTCCCCAATCCAAATACGATACCAAAAGAGAATTTTATAACAGGTGAATACAACAAATTTACTTATATATCTACACAAAACATAAAAAACACAACAACAACCGAACGAAAAGGGGCACGCGCTATCACTTGTGTGCTGGAGGTGGGTGGTAGTAGGCTAACTTAGAAGGAGGCAGGATTGTCAACAAAGGCGGGTATGGTGGTCCAGGTGGTTAGCGAGGTATGAAAGCCCTCCGTCTCAGGGCTGGGCGGAGCACTCATCTAGAGAACCCTTCTTGCAGTCTGTCCAAGCTTCCACTCTCTGAAGAAGAGATATATCCTCCGTTTATGATCCATTTACTTATACATGGAAGGGAAACTAATAAGTGGGCATTACCCGAGTAAATTTATCGACTATCTTATCTCTAAATGTATATCCAAACAATCCTCAGCATCAACAATTCTCCAAATATTTAACTCTAAAAACTATTCTTTCAAAGTATAATCTTTTGATAAAAGATTATTTTAAACAAAGTACAATCTGAGAAAGAGAAAACAATTTTAATACATGAAATCAAATACATATATATACAAAGAGAAAATATAAAAAAACCTCATTCCCACTCACACACACATTCTTACAGAGGGAGGGAGAGGGTACTGAGAAAAGGGGTGGGAGAATGGCCCTTTTACACACACTCACATTCGCTCCACCACACCCCTCCTTCCTTAAGCCATTCGACCAGCCACTCACAAAACCCTTTCAATCACTCTTCATGGTACCACTTGTGCTCAATCGCACCCTTCTGCACCCATTCACACTCTTCTACTGGTCCCTGACTACGCGTAGCAATTAGTCATGGTTATTCGTCAGTCGTCCTGTCAGTCTCATCGTCACTATTGATCATCTCATCAACCATACTCTTAGCCCTCATTACCAGTTCTCCCATCTCACAACAGAATTCTTTCATACTCTCCCGTTCAGAACCTCACTCTTCATACCCCCATTCATCAGCTCCTCACTCACAGCTCTCATCCAACTCAAGGTACATTCTTGCGAAACAGACAGGTCACTCACATCCCCTGTATTCTCAACAGGCATACCAGAAACCCCTTCGACTGGTTCCCACCAGAAACCTGAAAAATCAGCCACTTCATCATTCACTACATCAAACTCACCCCTACTATTACCATTCCTAAAACCCCAAAAATCAGCCACACTAGGTTCATCCTGCCCAAACACACTATCATTCATACTGTTCCCAAAACCAGAAAAATCAGGCACAGGCAGCTCACTCACTCGTCTACTTATACCAGCCAAATCACTCACATGTTTACGCAAAAACTCAATCTCCCTTTCAAGATCCCCCATACCAGAAAGACTCTGCTCGGACTTACTTTCATTCGTACTTGCATTCTTCCTTTCACTCTTCTTTGTACACTTTCTACTACTCGAGACTAAGACTAGCTCTTTCCCAGACAGATCCATACTCTCACATTCAATCTCATCATCATGCACTTTACCTCTCTCTCTACACAGTCCATACACCGGATGGCTCACCAGGTAGTCAGGAGGTTCTCTCCATCTCCTTAACTGACTCTGATGAGCCCGCACTCTCTCAGTCATACCGTCATTCAAACTCTCCAAAACATACGTCACTCCATTTTCCCAAACCCTCACAACTCTATAAGGTCCATCAAACTTCTCACTCATCTTTGATACATTCAACCTACCCTTCACTTCTTTCACCTTAAATACTTTTGTACCTAATTCAAAGGAACGGAACCTTTCATGCGCCTCACGCCATACACTCTGCTCACTTTCACTCAAACGAAACCTATCTTTCACTTGCCTTTCAAAATTCATCACAAACTGACATGGGGACATTCCAGTTGCACTATGCACAGTTGAATTATACGCCCACAACACTCTCCCCAGACACACATCCTAGTCATTCACTGTCGTACTCATCATTCTCAACATCTCACACAAGGTTCTTATAGTCCGTTCAGCCAATCCATTTGAAGATGGTACATACAGAGTTGTTCTCACATGCACCACACCATTCTCTCTCAACATTTGCTCAAACACTTCCCCTACAAATTCAAGCCCATTATCACTCAGACATCTTCTAGGCTTCCATACACACATAGGAAAAAACAACTGCTCAACCACACATGCAACAGTCACACTCCTTTTATCTCTCACAGGCGCTGCATACACAAACTTACTTTTATGATCAACCATAACAACCATACCAACATTCCCACTCTCCAACGTTCTCAACACATCATTCACCAATCTCATATGCTCCTCAAAAGTCTCAGTCATAATCAAAATATCATCTATAAACGCAATCACATTCTTACTCGCAAACTTACTCAACACAACATTCATTGCCCGCTGGAAGGCTCCGGGAGCATTAGCCAACCCAAAGCTGAGGTTCCAGAACTGGTAATGCCTCTTTGAGGAAGAGAAGGCAGTTACCGGCCGGCTCTCCTCAGCAATGGGCATCTGGTAATACCCCCGTACCAGATCCAACTTCGTAAACCACTCCATCCCATGCATACTATACACACACTCAGATACCACACACATCGGAAACCTTTCTTTCACAGTCTTTTCATTCACCTTTCTATAATCCACACACAGACGCAATCTTCCATCCGGCTTACGTACAGGTACAATTGGACTATTCCATGCACTCTCGCTCTCTTCAATCACCCCCAATTGCTCCAATTCCAAGCACTGCTCCTCAATCTCAACAGCAACCGGACGTGGGAAATGCCTTGGCCGCTGATAGATTGGGGAGTCCTCCTTCAGGACAATCTTGAATTCCGGGAGCTTTGCAACCCCGAAATCCAGATCACCCTTACTGAGGGCTCCCTTTCGTTCAAATATCATTTGATACACATTCTCCCTTTCATACTCGGTTAAACATCCATCCAATTCCACCATGCTCTTCACATCATTATACGTCCATTCACACGTCTCTTCACCTCCAACATTCACCCTGACATCCGTACTATCATCCATACCTACCTCATTGACAGTGTAGAGGTGGCCCAGTACATCTCCGACTTGGATTCCCCCCACCTGCCCTTTCACACTGGGGTCCGCCTGCACACATACAAAAGGATCATTCATTCTCATCAAGCCATCAAACACACAAGCAACACGCCTTACCTTATAACATGCATCCTTTCCATCCAATATCACAGTGTTCTCACTCACATTCAATCTAACATCCTTACTCCAACTCACTCTAACAGACACCCTTTCACCCTTCACAAGCCTTACATTCTCCATAGCAGTCACCTCAATACCAGTAAACACACTCCTCAAAACACTACCATCTTTCCCTATATACAACTTATACACCCCATTTTTACCAATCTTTCTCTCAATCTGATCACTCGCAGGATGCACAACCATACGATTCATTTTCATAAAATCATACCCCAAAATCACACCATACTCACTACTCACCTTATCAATCACAGAAAATTCACATTCATTCATCATCATACCATGCATTCGAACAGCTGACCTTATCATTCCAATCACAGGCACTCTCCTATTACCAATACCTACCAAACTACCCTTGCACTCAGACAGGAGGGCTTTCTCGCTAACCTTGTCATACACATCTTTATACACCAAGCTCGCCTTGCATCCAGAATCTATTAAAGCCAAACACTCAATTCCATTCAATTCCACCTTCACACTCAGACACTCATACTTCCTACCAGACAGCACTTTCACACTAGACAGACTTACCAACATATTACTCACACTCATGCACCCAGAGAATACTTCAGCAGGTACCCTCTTACCATTCAGTTTCCCGCTTCAGACTTTCCATTCACACCTTGCGCTCTCAGTCTAATCCAACACTTTTCACTCGAATGTCCTTCCATCGCACAATAGCTACATACATCCCTCTGGTCACGACACATCCTTGCATAATGACCAGCCTTTCCACAATTACCACATGCATATTTCATACTTTCCCCATTAGTGGCTCCACCATTCAACCTCGGACAATCTTTCTTCAAATGGCCTATTTCTTTACACTTGAAGCACTCTTTCACACTTTCCTGGCAATCCTTTATCATATGCCCTTTCTTACCACACCCAAAACATGCACCAGATGTCCACCTATATTCTGCCAACATATGACCTTTCCTTCCACACGACGACATTCCACAATCTTTCTCCCACCATTCGGTCTCTCGTTTGCTGGGACATACCTCGGTTTCTCTCTCATATATCCGTTCCCACGCTTGAAATTCATCTGCCCCCTTCCATTCGACCACCCTCCATTTGCCCATCCATTCTACCGGCCCAGGAAGTTTGACATCACTCCAGCTGGTGCAGCCTTCAGGGCATCCCTGTAGCTGACAAACTGCTGGGGTGGATGAAAGCTCCTGGGCTTCTTACCCCCAACATTCACACTGTACCATCCATCCTCTTCTAGATCGCTTTCATCATCAAATCGTCCATCTTCTAACAGTTCCAACACATCCTCCCACATCAACCGTTCACCTGTCAGTCTCACTCTCTCCTTTCTCTTTCCACTCAGCCATTCACTCACCTTTCGCGGGATCGTGTCCAAAAACTTCCTCATGAGTGGTTTACATTCATTTACATCATCACCATACCTCGTTCTTGCCATACTCTCAAGCCTATGTGCATACATATTCACACTTTCACCCTTCCCCATTCGAGCCTTCTCAAATTCATTCACCCTTTTATACTTCACACTCTCTTTCATTCGTTTCACCTGCCCAATCAATCTCTTCTTCACTACATCGTACTTTGGCTCTCCCACACTCGTTATCACTCGCAAGATTTCCAACACTTTCCCATCCAAACAATCTCCCAGAACACTCACCCAGTGACCCTTGTTCTGCGGGTACTTGAGCTTGCAGTACCGCTCAAAATCCCCGAAGAACTCATCCATACTCTTTACCCCATGCAATCTAAACTTATCAATCCTTGGCACTTTCCTAATCAAAATTCCTTTCCCCACATTCACTTCACTCTCCGAAGAGCTACTCTCGGTCTCACTCATTCCGATCATATCGTCACTCTCTCCCTCATCTGAGTATAGCAAATCCACACTCTTCCCTCTCGCCTTCCTATCCTTAACCTTAGAACCATGCTTACTTCCTCTCTTACTTTCCACTCTCTTCCATTCACCCAATTTCCTACCACTCACAGTATCTTCTTTAGACTCAATCATACTGCCATCCATTCCATTTAGCGGAGTCCCTTCAGTAGGAGCAGGGGTCAGGGTTGTAGGTCCTGGGACTGATCCAGCCCCTGTCATCATGTTATACAGGTCCTGCATCCGTCGGTCCGTCTGATCCTGTCGGTCTCCCATTTCCTTCTTCATCCTATCAGTCTTTTCATTCATCCCTTTTATTTTATTCTCCATTCCCTCCATCATTCCCCGCACCATTTCACACTCCTCTTCTTTCTTTCTCAACTCCAGTCTCATTCGCACTACTTCTTCATTCAATGTTTCCACTACAGCCATTGTTCCCAAGTTAGTAAAAAGATAGGAGGAGGGAAAAATCAATCAAACTACTTGTCACACTAATTGGGTATGGACTGCAATCCAATCCCGTCACACTCCCGGTTTCGAAGTCTCACGTCCCTATTCGGGCGACAAATGTAGCGGGCCGAAAATATATCTCTAATCCCAATCGATCCAACCCGCTTCCTACACTGTCTGGACGTGAGAAATCGAGGGAGAATGAAGCGGATTGTATATACAGTCCCTTTACTTACAAAAAAAGTACAATGATAGTTACAGTTATATTTACAACAATTTATATTTACAAGGGAAGTGTGCACACTTCAAAATGAGGCCAAATTCCCCAATCCAAATACGATACCAAAAGAGAATTTTTTAACAGGCGAATACAACAAATTTACTTATATATCTACACAAAACATAAAAAACACAACAACAACCGAACGAAAAGGGGCACGCGCTATCACTTGTGTGCTGGAGGTGGGTGGTAGTAGGCTAACTTAGAAGGAGGCAGGATTGTCAACAAAGGCGGGTATGGTGGTCCAGGTGGTTAGCGAGGTATGAAAGCCCTCCGTCTCAGGGCTGGGCGGAGCACTCGTCTAGAGAACCCTTCTTGCAGTCTGTCCAAGCTTCCACTCTCTGAAGAAGAGATATATCCTCCGTTTATGATCCATTTACTTATACATGGAAGGGAAACTAATAAGTGGGCATTACCCGAGTAAATTTATCGACTATCTTACCTCTAAATGTATATCCAAACAATCCTCAGCATCAACAATTCTCCAAATATTTAACTCTAAAAACTACTCTTTCAAAGTATAATCTTTTGATAAAAGATTATTTTAAACAAAGTACAATCTGAGAAAGAGAAAACAATTTTAATACATGAAATCAAATACATATATATACAAAGAGAAAATATAAAAAAACCTCATTCCCACTCACACACACATTCTTACAGAGGGAGGGAGAGGGTACTGAGAAAAGGGGTGGGAGAATGGCCCTTTTACACACACTCACATTCGCTCCACCACAAAGTGGCTCAGGAGATATTAAGAGGTTTATCAAAGAAAGACCACTCTGTATGATCCATTATCCTGATAATTATAACTTTGCTGTATAATGTCTCTTCTAATTTTGGACAGTGATCAGTGTCTTCTACAAAACATTCTAGCAATTGACTATTTAATATATAATCATAGTCTTGCTACTTGAGTGAATTTTCTTCCCTTTTAAGGGGATAGCACATGTGTTCATTAGTCACTTTTCAATTCTTTTGTTTAAAATTCGCATTTTTTGGTTTTGTATATCATTTTATTGCAAATTTTATGCACTTTTTTTTGGTATAATTATTTTTTTTAGCAACATGACTAGAGCATAGTGAAAATTAAGATAATGCAAAATTGTATATATTCGTGGAAATTTTTTCTTAGATATTTAAAGTTAATTTGTAAAAAAAAAATAACAAAATTACACCATTGGTTTTTATATCATTTTATTGCAAATTTTAGGCACTTTTTTTATAGTATATATTTTGTTTTAGCAACATGACTAGAACATAGTGAAAATTATAACAATGCAAAATTTGATACATTAGTGGCAATTCTCCATAGATTTTTAAAATTGATTTGTGAACAAAATGCAAAACTATAATATGCGATTTTAAATATTTGCTTAAGAAAAAACTGTGTCTGAGAACTGGTTTATATTTTTAGCATCATTTGAATATAGACTGAACTCAATTCCAGGGCATTCAGAACACCACTACTATTCACCTAACACCCCCTATTCCAACTGAGAACAAAACCTATAGTTGACCATGTCTGAAAAATATATGCTTTAGTCCACCATTAACATAAACTTTAATGGAACTAAAGAAAACTGATTTCAAATGATAACTAAATCATCTGTGTATCATTTGCTCATGAATTGAGCTTGAATGCTTAATTTTTAGTAATTTTATAGCCATTTATATGATATCAGGTTTCAAGAGGGGAAAGGGGGTCTAAAAGAACCCCCTGTATCTAAAAAACGGTGCCATAGGTTATTATGATTTTGGCAAAAATAAAAGGGCTTTTAATGAGCTTTGATTTCATATATGATAATCTAATGTAAAAAGTTGAAAAAATGAATATGGTATCCCCTTAATTTTAACTCTCGTTATAACATAACATAACATAATTTCACGGATGACAAAAGCCACAAGGGCCTATCAAAGGTCATCCACATCTGTCAAAACCCACCCACAAAAAGCACCATTGCCAGGGGAAGACAAAATCAAAGT
This sequence comes from Ceratothoa steindachneri, assembly GCA_963969495.1. Taxonomy (NCBI): domain Eukaryota; kingdom Metazoa; phylum Arthropoda; class Malacostraca; order Isopoda; family Cymothoidae; genus Ceratothoa; species Ceratothoa steindachneri. The sequence continues at coordinate 134,244,683 of OZ018326.1, forward strand.
CCCCCACAATATAATATAACAGATGAAAAAAGCCACAAGGGCCCATCATAGGTCATCCGAGTCAAACGGCCTCTTTTTTTAAGGCACCCAAACTCCCAAGAAAACTACATTCTGAGGATTGCGTCCATCTTTGTCATTGTAAAGTTGGTAGTTCTACCTTTTGCAGTGGCTGTGAATTATCTTTTGTATATATTGTTTGTTCCTTCAGGAATATTAAAACATATTTAGCATATATGGACTACATAGTGGAAAAAATATTATAGGTTACATTGCCTCTGTCTTAGGGTGGGGAAACCCCAAGATATCCAGCACACTGTATAGATTTTTATGAGGTAAATGTTGGACATGTGAATGTGTTTCCCTTTGTTTGGTTTGTTGTACCAGTGGATTGAGCTATTGTTATCGATCAGGTAGTATGATGATTGTGTTAAGTTTTGGATAATGGCTGTTTTGGAACTTTACTAAGGTTGTAGCAGATTCTGCTGGTTAGTCAGCACAAACCTCACATAAGCCCCAACTCAATACAAAGATCTTGGTTGGTCAATCTGCCACTTATCCTCTGGGCACCACCTTCATATTTTGGCATGAAGGCAATCTTTAAGTCCCTACTTTCTTCCAAATCCTAACAGTAGATAGAGAAAAAATAGGAATCCTTAAGATTAAATTTAATGAGGAAAAAAACAACTTATTTACCCTAATACATATATACAATTCCAATTATTTACATTTAGGAACCAGAACAATAATATATATATATATATATATATCTTTCAATTTTGATCTACACACTAGGAACCAGAATAGACAAATGTGAAAGTCAGGAGGGATTACAATTGGTTAGTAACTACTAATCATGTAGAGAAAAGAGTCAAGCTAGTGTGTGAGATCCTAACCTAGATAGTGAACATTTCTCTTGATAAGTGCAAAAGAAACACCATAAATACTGCAAAGTTCAACACAAGCATTAAGATTTTATGTTACTCACAATGGTACAGTAAAGGCAATTTATATACTGATATTTTTTGTTTTTACAGTAGAATCACTAGTCATTAAAAAAAATGTTTAGGAATATAGTCATAAGACTAGTTTCAGGAATAAGATCTTTGTATAATTAAGCTCAGTATTCTTATTGAGGTTACTTGCCAAAATCCAGGGCACTTTCCTCAACCAGAATCAATTGTACATCAAGAAAATTGACACCACAGTTTCCCTACATGCATTACAACCATGGCAAGAGATAGCACATTTGTCCAGGTTTCAAAACAGTGAAAGCACATTGGTGCAGTTTTCAAAACTGAAAGCACATTAGTGTAGTTTCCAAAACAGTGAAAGCACATTGGTGCAATCAGTGAAAGTGACGAGCATTGTTCAAGTTTCCTTGGGCTAAACTTTCATTGCCTTATAAAAAGAAATGAAAAATAATTTGCTTTTATCTTACAAACAGAACAATAAAAAAAACTGAAGCCATGCAAAGCATAATGTGTTCCTTTAGAGGGCCTAGTTAGAAATAAGTGCAGCCAAAAATGCAAGCAGACCAGGAAAGGCATTAAGCAAACTCAATTAAACCCTGCAGGGCTGCACACACAACAGGACATCCTGAAACAAAAGTTTACTATTAACTTCATAGAAAATTCAAGGAGAGAGAGAGGTAGACAATTTAAGTAAAAAAAAAGAAAGACATTTGCCCATTTCAAGGTATTGGTGTTTGACATGTGAGGGATGTTAATATTTTGGGGAATGGTGTTCAGTAGAAGGTTTGGACTTTAAAAGATTGGATGGTTTGCAGTTTTATGCATGATAGGTGCCTAGTCACTGGGATGCAAGCCAGCTGGAACCTCCTCGCTACTTAAACAGAATAAATACTCCTAGTCTTATCAGTCACCCAGTTCAACTGCATAAATACATCCTATTCATACTTTATCAACATGGAACAACTAGCGATAAATACCTCACAAGACCTTTGTATTTGTATATATCAAAGCCTTTGTATTTGTTTAGAATTTTCTTAAAAAAATGAATGAGTATGTCTTCTAATTCTTAGTTTTGAGAGCTTAAGTTAAAAATTTTCTTTGGCATAATTTGTAGGTCATTTTCTTCATGTATCAAATCTAAAAAAACTCATTTTCTATCTTTTCAGTATTTTCCCAAATTTGTAGATATATATGCAACTGATCCTAAAAAACAATGCAAAGAAGGAGATATTGTTCTAATAAGGTAAGTAATTTCTCTAAAATAATAACTAAAAGGTTGGTAAATAACATATACTACCAGTCAAAAGTTTGGGGCCACCCTAGATATTTTAATAAATAAGAGAAACAACACTAATTCCCAAAATAAACTTATATTTTAACTTTAACCATTGAATACACAACATCTAAACATTAACTACAGCAATAATATGAATATTATTATAAACAAGAATTAATGCAATTAGTTTACCCCTCAAAAATTGGTTAATTTCTCTACATACAACAATAATATAAGAATTAGGCTTACAGACTTGTCTGGAGTTTAAAAGGCTTCAGAAATGTTATTGACTCACAACGCGTGCCATCTGGCCAGATGTAGCTGGGCGATATCACACGGTTGTTTTGCCGAGGGTGGCAGCTGGGGGGTCCACACGTTCTTCCAGGGAAGGGGGGGTTCTTCAAGGACGAAAACAAATAGGGTGCTTTATGCAACACCTAGGCAGTCGTGGTCTCTCTAGTGAGAGTGAGTCGAACTTGGTTCTTAAATCAAGTTAACTTGGAGTGCAGTGTGACCACCGAGTAATGAGCTCGAGGGGGAGCTTTTCTCTTTCGTTACTTATTTCCTTATGGACGAGGACTGAACTCAGGGAGGGTCTTCTTCAAGGGCGACGATTGAGGAGGGGGGGGTTTCTCTGACGAGAATAATTTGAACTTGGTTCCTCACCAAGTTAACTTAGGAGTTCGGTGTGGCCACCGAGTAACGGGCTCGAGGGGGAGCCTTTTCCTTCTTTTCTTAATTCCTCAAGGATGAGGAATACCCCTGGTGTTTAAGGTGCACCAGGATATGAGGAGTCTCTCTGGTGAGAGTAAGTTGAACTTAACAAAGTTAACTTATCGTTTGGTTTGATAACCCGGGACTAGCTCGATGATGAGCTTCTTCTTTGCCCCTTAAGGTAGGTAGCCCTGCCTCTCTTGCAGGGTACTTCTTGGTCTGGCGAGCCAAGTACACTACCTCTCCAGTCTCGGTAGTTCGGTTTGATCCGAAGACTTCGTCACCTAGAGACTGACGTATACAACCCCGATTTTCCTCAGAGTTCCTCAGGTACACCTGCTCGTACCTCTACCCTACCTTCTACTTCTTCCCTGATAACCCCATTTGGCTGGGTTCTCCTTGTAGGTTTTCCTTTAGGTACTCCTGCTGGTACCTTATCCCTACTTTCTACTTCTTCCATCGTCACCCCATTTGGCTGGGTTTCCCTCGATGGTCCTTTCTTAGGTCCAGGCCGGGCTACAACTTCCTCGGCCTCTATGAGATTCTCGATAGGTGCTCTTTCGAGTGCGAGCAATCTTTCCTTTTCTTCTCTCCCAACTCTTTCATCTTGAGCAAGTTCTTTTTCCCTGTGTATTCTTCTTTCATCAATTTCTTTTTTAATCTTTATTCTCCTCTCTTTTTCCTCTTCATTCTCCTTTCCTCGGCTTCTTTTTCTGCTTTCGCTATTTTGTTTTCCCGTCGAGTTCTTTTTTCTTCATCTTCCAGCTATATCTTTAGTCTTCTTTCCTCATCTTCCCTTTCTATCCTTATTCTGAATTCTTTTGCTTCTCTTTTCAACTGTCTTATTCTTTCGTTTGGCTTACTTCCTCTTGAGAATCTTCTTTCCTCTATTTCTATTTTCCGCTGTATTCAGGATTCTTCACTTTTCCGGTTCATCCATATTTTCATTGATTCCCATTCTCTTTTATCCTCTCTTAACATATCCTCTGTTTTTCTATCCAACTTTATTAATTCTTGTTCTTCTTCTATATCCAAAACTCTTTTTTCTTCTTCACAATCTATTCTTAGTTCTGCCATGACGTACTCATGCATCTCTGTGCCTTCAAGTCCCAGACTTTGGGCTTGTTGGTGAAATCTTTTGACCGGATCCATTTTGTGTTGGTCCGTCGATTTTTTCCTTTCTATATTCTCAAGTAATTATGCCACCACTCACCAGGTAGCGCTCAGCATAACTTACCCTTAATCCCACTACTATGCTGATTGAAATACCACTCCCAACAACAAATTTACCACTTGGCCTACCAATTACCTTTAGATTATTACCACCCCTAACTCTACCAATTTTCCTCTCATCAATTATTCTCTTATTCCTGATATTCCTTTACGTGTTGGCTCTTCCTTAATTAGACACTGCTGGGTTCTTTCTAATAACAACCTACAAACCTGACACCACTTTTATTTATGTCGTAGAATGCCCCCCCCCCTCCTTTTTGTTCTATTCTAAGAGTGCTAAGAGTGTCTAATATATTTTGATATCTGAATATCTTAACGAACAGAGCCGTTCCGAAACACGTAAGGATATAAGAGAAACAACACTAATTCCTAAAATAAACTTATATTTTAACTTTAAACATTGAATACACAACATCTAAACATTAACTACAGCAATAATATGAATATTATTATAAACAAGAATTAATTAAATTAGTTTACCCCTCAAAAATTGGTTAATTTCTCTACACACAACAATAATTTAAGAATTAGGCTTACGGACTCATCTGGAGTTTAAAAGGCATCAGAAATGTTATTGACTCACGACGCGTGCCGTCTTGCCAGATGTAGTTGGGCGATATCACACGGTCATTTTGGCGAGGGTGGCAGCTGGGGGGTCCACACATTCTTCCGGGGGGGGTTCTTCAAGGACGAGAACAAATACGGTGCTTTATGCAACACCTAGGCAGTCGTGGTCTCTCTGGCGAGGGTGAGTCGAACTTGGTTCTTAAATCAAGTTAACTTGCGAGTGCGGTGTGACCACGAGTAACAAGCTCGAGGGGGAGCTTTTCGCCTTCGTTACTTATTTCCTTATGGACAAGGACTGAACTCGAGAAGGGTCTTCTTCAAGGGCGACGATTGAGGAGGAGGGTTTCTCTGACGAGAATAATTTGAACTTGGTTCCTCACCAAGTTAACTTAGGAGTTCGGTGTGGCCACCGAGTAACGGGCTCGAGGGGGAGCCTTTTCCTTCTTTTCTTAATTCCTCAAGGATGAGGAATACCCCTGGTGTTTAAGGTGCACCAGGATATGAGGAGTCTCTCTGGCGAGAGTAAGTTGAACTTAACAAAGTTAACTTATCGTTTGGTTTGATAACCCGGGACTAGCTCGATGATGAGCTTCTTCTTTGCCCCTTAAGGTAGGTAGCCCTGCCTCTCTTGCAGGGTACTTCTTGGTCTGGCGAGCCAAGTACACTACCTCTCCAGTCTCGGTAGTTCGGTTTGATCCGAAGACTTCGTCACCTAGAGACTGACGTATACTACCCCGATTTTCCTCAGAGTTCCTCATTTATACCTCGTCACCCCACTGGGGGAGTGGTAAGGGGGGGAAGGGGCTTGAGGACGGCCCCAGGAGAGTTCTTTTGGCCAACGGTTTTTCCCACAAAGTCAAACATCGGCTCCTCATTAACCTTCGAGATTGGGAGAAACACGTCTCCAATTTCTTATGTGACATGAAATTGGATCTCACTCTCCTGGGGGAGATCTTACATTTTGACCTTTAGGGTCTTTCATGACACCGAGTTGTGCCACGCTGCGGTTACGCTTTTGACTCGCCGATGCCTGGGCCGGTTGTCTTTGCGGTAACCGCCTTGTGACTCCACCAAGAGTGAATGGGGGGGGGAGTGACGATTCCCCTACAATATCCAAATTGCAAAACTTATTGACCACCCCTTGTATGTACATAAATGGATATACAAACTGGGGAAAAAAAAATTAAATGTGTCTATATAAATGATGTATCTCTTAGAAACTTTAGTACTAGTTCAAATGGGACTGAGGAATTTAGGACATTAGCATATGAAAATCTTAGGTTGTTTTCCAGGCAGAAATTTAATAGGGGGTTACGACTTAAAACATATTCAGGGTATTGAGTTATAGCATGTTCTGGGGTAAGTTGTGTATTGCATTTTCCACAAAAGTGGAAAAGTGATGGATCAAAGAAGTAGTCATGAGATAGTCTACTGCACCCTAATCTTAGTCTATTTAGTATGATACTGTCACAACGTGACATTCTATAAGGTCTGTTATTGTTTAAATTAGGAATGATTTGGGGGAGAATGCCATTATTTTGGGACCATTCATTTTGCCAAAGGTTGAAGACTGAGTGCTGCAGCATGCCTATCATTTCTGGTAATGAGAACCCCAGGTGTGTCATATTAGCATTGTGTATTGCTGCTTTAGCTGCTGCGTCAACCACTTCATTATTTTTTATACCTGCATGACTAGGAACCCATAAAAAAACAGCTTCCAGGTTGATTTTATGTATATAGTTAATTATATGGTGGATTAAGTAGACTTTTTTGTTCTTTCACAGTTAGTAAACCTGATAGGGAGTTTGAAACTATGAGTAGTTTGCAGTTGTCTAGCTTTTGATTTATGTACTTGAGTGAACTCAATATTGCATATAACTCAGCAGTAAATATAGAGCAGTGATGGGGCAGTTTGAAGGTCTTTATGGTTTCTCCAGCTAAAAGCACATGCTACTCCTTCATTACTTTTGGAAACATCTGTGAAGGTTACATTAAAACCTGAGGATGTATACAACTCAATTAATTCTAAGGACAATCTTTGATAAATGCATGGAGGAGTTTTGTTCTTAGGGTATGCAGTCAATGAGAGGTTAAAGTGAATTTTAGTTAGTGTTATATAGCAGTTAGATATTTTTATGTTATTTAAATCAATGAGGTCATATCCTAAGTTCATTATATTTTTTATAATCCAATCGCAAAAAGGTTTTGGGTGAGGCCGAAGGTCATAGAAATTATACCAAAAGAATTGTAAAATACATATACGTGTAGGGTGATTTGCAATACTGAGTACTTTGATACCATATCTTAGCCCTAGCAATATTCTATGAAATTTAAGAGGCATTATATTAGATTCTGCTTCTAAAAAATCAACTCTGGTACAATTTAATGCACCTATAGCTAGTCTAATACACTTAAATTGTATTCTATCAAGTTTTAATAGGTTGCTTTCTGATGATGTATGGTATAGGAAAGAGCCATAGTCTATTTTGCTTCTAATAAGGGATTTATATATATGCAATTGATGCATTCTATTTGACCTCCAGTTTGTATTTGCAAGATATTTTAGGAGCAAAATGCCAGATTTACATTTCTCTATTAATGACATAATATGAGCTGCCCAAGTTAGTCCCTGATCTAGTACCATGCCCAAGTATTTATGAGTTTGCATGTAATTTAATAGTATCAGCTCTGGCAAGTTGTGTTTCCTAGGGCGTTTTGTAAAAATTATAACACTTAGTTTTAGTAGGAGAAAAGGTTGTGCCCCATTTTTGTGACCAGTCAGATATGGAATCCATGATATTTTGCATCTGGTTGTGCATTTGATCTAAGTTTTCACCAAATAGCCACACTGTAATATCATCAGCGTACAAGGCATGGTTTATGTCTAAATTTTTTAATAAATCATTTAATATGATTGCAAATAAGAGTGGGCTTATAACGCTGCCCTGTGGTAAGCCGATTTGTACAGCAAGTTTTTCTGAAGGGAGATTAGCTATCAAAACTCTTATAATTCTAGAGAAAATAAAATTTTTAATAAAGTTGGGGAGATGGCCACGTAAACCCATCTTGTATAGTTTTTTTTATAAAGACCCTGGTGCCAAATGGTATTATATGCTTTTTCGATGTCCAGAAAGATTGCCATTACATATTTATTGCAGAGGAATGCTTCCCTTATGTCACATTCCGAGCGTACCAAACTATCCATAGTTGAGAAGTGCTTTCTGAATCCACTTTGATAGTATGATAAGTACTTTTTTTCATTAGGGTATTTCTGTAACCTAATGGTCAATATTCTCTCTAATGTCTTGCATAAGTAACTTGTCAAGGCTATAGCGCGGTAAGAAGATGGTTCCTGACTTGGTTTCCTTGGCTTTAAAATAGGGATGAGTAAACTCTCTTTCCATGTATCTGGATAGGTATTATTTAGAAATAGGTGATTGTAGAAATTTAAGAGATTATGTTTATTTAGGTTACCAAGATTTGCTAGGAAAGGATATATTATGTCATCCATGCCAGGAGAGCTTGGTTTGTTTTGGGGAATAGCTTTTTCTAATTCATATAATGTAATTAGGCAGTTATATTCCTCATTGTTAGATACCCCAAATGAAATTTCACTAAATTCAGCCTCCACCATAGTGTATACAAAGGGTTCTATATAGGGGTGAATACTGCTAATAGTAGCAAAGTGGCCAGCTAATATTTGGGCAGTCACAAATGGATCAGAAGTAAAGTTACTGCCAGATTTTAATGTGACGAGTGGATGAGGTTTATGTCCTTTTGTAAGTCTCCCTATCTTATCTCAAACTTGTTCTGTATGAGTGTTATGATGAATAGTTTGTACAAACCTTCTCCAGGAGAGACATTTTGATAATCTAATTACCCTTCTGGCTAAAGCTTTAGCTTTATGATATAACAGTAAAGACTCTGGATTCATGGACTTTTTAAATAGTTTATAGGCTTTTTTTTTTAACTTTTATTGCATAGGCACAACTATCATTCCACCGGGGATTGTTATATTTAGGGAATATTCTTGATGATGACTTTGGTATGGTTTTGGCTGCACATTTGGTGATAGCAGAGGTTACTAGAAGGCAAGCATCATTTGCATTGTCAAATATTGACTTTTGGAATTTGTAGCTCTGATGAAATTTGTTTAAATTACCTTTATATAGCCATTTGGGCCTGGTATTATACTTCATTTCATACATAGTTTCCATAATTATGGGGAAGTGGTCACTATCATAAAGATATTTTAGTACTTTCTACTGTAAGTTTAGTTTTAAAGAATGGGAGCATAGAGATATATCTATATGAGAAAAGTATCTTCTAAATTCATTGCAATAAGTTGGGGCCTTTGAGTTTAGGATTTATAAATTTGCTTCTTCAATAAAATCTGTTATTTTATTTTCTCTCTGACAGCATTCTGATGAGCCCCACAGGTAGTGATGTCCATTCAAATCTCCAGATATTAATACTGGTGGAGGAAGTTGGCTATAAAGATTCATTAGGTTTGTGTAGTTAAAGGAAATCTTGGAGGTATATAGGTTGAACAAATTGTGAATTTTAAAGATGGTAAATTAATTCTAGCTGCTATAGCTTCCAGATCTGAAGTGATATTTAAAGTTACAAATGGTACCCAGGAGGCTATGCAAGTAAAACTCCTCCTCCATTACAGCTTCTATCTTTTCTTAAGATGGAATATCCTTTTAAAGAAATGTTTTGCTCTATTCCTAACCTTGTTTTTTGTAACATTACAATTGATGGGGAATACTCATTTAAGATCATCTGCAGGAATGGTAACCTTGTTGTATAACTGCGTATATTCCACTGACATATTCTAAAGTTCATTATCTATATATAATTTAAACTATTAATCACCAAATAATATTCTTGAATCAATTTTTTTTGTAAAGCCCATTTTATTAAACACTATAGCCATTTTGTTAACTGCCTGTTTAGGGGCCATGTTTGCTTCCATGATTTTCTTATATTCTTTAAGGATAGACCATAGATATTCATTTGGGACATCAGCATTATGCAAGTTTTGTTTATCTTCATTATTAATACTGTTTGCAGTTAGAGTTTGTGGTCTAGTAATGGGTAGGTTGCATTGTGTTTCTTTTGTAGCTTTTTCAGTTATATTTTTTTTTCTTGTTATTTGTATATATGTCACTTGCATTTATATGGTGATTTTTGAAATATACATGTCAAGCTTCGAAGAAGGCTAATTTTTTTATCAATTTTTAAATGAATAATTTCTTTCTCCCTGATCCACACAGGACATTCCTTAGAATTTCCTAAATGGTTGGGAGAAGAGCAGTGAATACATTTAGGAGCTTTCCTTGGAGCGATACAATCCTGAGAATTATGTTGCTCATTACAATAAAGACATCTAGATTTATTTGTACAGGTCCTACTTCCATGTCCAAAATGTCAGCAATTAAAGCACATCAAGGGATTAGGGTAATGGTTATCAATACTGAATGTAAGGTATCCATAATATAATTTAGAAGGCAAGACATTTCCAGCAAAAGTTAATACTAACAAGGGGGTAGGGATACGGGAAGGGCCTTTATTGAGGCGTCTAATTTTCATAAGTGACTCATTTTGAATTTTTAATTCATTAAGTAATAATTCTTCATCAAACTATAGTAAATCAGGTGCATATATGATACCTTGAATAGTATTTAAATTTTGTGCAACTGACCACTTTACATCATATTGTCCATTGATAATGGTTTTTGTATTTAAGAGGGCTATTGTATGATCTAAGGATTTTGTATGTATTAAGAGGGATCCTGTTCTGCAATATTTAACCTCGCTGACAGGGCCATAACAAATGGATTCAACAACTTTTTTAATTGTTAATGGAATTAATTTTGTCAAATTAACTTTTGGAGAGCTTAAATATACCCAAGAAACAAATTTGGGATCAATATTTAATTTGGGGTCATTTTTGTTTATTAAAGTCACATTTATAGTACCTGTATCATTGGTCTTACTTTGTGATGTTACAGGAGTTTTATTACTGTGTGTTGGATTATGATATTTAGCAGAGTAATTTGGGTTGATGTTTGATTTCTCTGAACCAGAAGTTGATGGCTGTGAAGAGAAACCTGAGACAGCTTGGTCAGTCTCTTTGATCGCTTTATGTAGTTTTAGAGTAGGATCAACGGTAGGTGATTTGAGATCAGTATTAGAATTAGGTCATTTTAGTTTAACTCAAGATTTGTCCTTCTGAGACATCTTGAGGAGAAAGCCCCTGTGCCCTAGGACACGGGCGACTTTCATTAAGAAAAAAGTCTTAGGTTACTAAGGCAATAGTTATAAGGAGATAACCTAGGCTAAGCAAACTTCTCACTAAAGTGCCTAACGATTTATCACTTATAACAAACAAGATTTGGAAAGTGTGGAGCAATACAACCTTTCAGAAGAAAGTCGATTCAATGAGTCTGTGAATATGATGGCGACATGCCAAGTGCAGCAAGTTCTTCCCCATCATTTGCTGAAACAAAATTCAGGCGCCATTCTTTCTGCCTGTGTTGTTCGAAGTTGTCAAAGCAAATGGAATGAATCTAGTTCTCCAAACTTCAATCTACCGTTTCAGATATTGCTTCCGCCATTGCTTGAACAACAGTTCCAGCTGGCAAATGGTTATGCAAAGCAACTGTTCATGCCTTTTCCAGACACAATGATGGGGGAGCCTGTCCACTTTCTAGTCTCCTGTCAGTTCATCATCATCATATTTGTTTAGCGTCTGTACTTTCCATATTGTGGGGTTGGACATTTTATGAGTGTCCATCTTCTCAGGTCTTCTTCGGTCTGCCTCTAGGTTGTCTTCCCCCGTAAGGGACATGCTGATTTGCCTTCCTGGCAGTGCTTAGCCTCTTCTCCTTCCTTCAGACAACCTGTGTTTCTCCACTACTTCCTCACTTTCCCTACAACCTCTCCCAAAACTTTCTCTGGTCGGCCTCTATTTTCACAGGGTAGATGCTGACCTTCTTCTCAGCCAACTATCCTGGATCAGGGGTAAGGGAGGAGGGGACAATGTTCCCTAACCTCTGAGTTCTAATTTGGATGGTGGGTTTTTAACAACCTGCTTCATCTCCACCAATACCTTCCTCACATCCCCTTCCCTTTCAACTTCACACTCTATCCTTTTTATGCCATGCCCAAGGTGGAGCCACCATGGCAAAGGGCTGCCAGGTCACCAGGCGGGATGGGTGGCTTAAATGGTGGCACCTGGCTCTGCCAGCCCCGTATGCACCCTTTGCAGAGCAGGCTACTGCGAGGGGTGATTAGCATCTGCATCCTGTAAAAAAATAGGATCACCATGACCAATGGTGATAAAACCAAAAATCTCCCCTCAATTTCCCCTTGTCCACCGTTGGAGCCGCCCTCGGGCAGCTCCACTTTAAAAATGGACCCCCCCCCATGCTTTCACAGGGGAACCTCCAAAATACTTTGACTGGAGAGGAGGCTTACTTGTCTCCGCCTACGGGTTTAGGGGGACTCCCCCTCACCCCTTTGTCTGGAGGTGCCCTTGGGTGCCTCCCTCTTTCCAGCAGTAGTCCGACCTTTACTTTACAAGGGAACTGCCAATAAATCCAGCAGGCAGCCCATAACCACTGCTTCCCATTGAAGCGGCTCGGTAGGGCAAACCCCCTTAGTGGGGAGAGAGAAGACCTGCTGGCTTGCATACTAACCTTAGTGGGTGTCAAGGCCTGTGCATCTCGACTCGTGACACTGCTGCTAATGGAACCTGTGATGTCCTGGGGGAGGAATGGCCACATGGAGTGCCCCACCCTTCCTAAGAGAGACCTGGTCCTTGAGGCAACCTAGCCTCAGATGGTAGGGCTATCCATGGGGGCGAAGGTCCTTGCTGAGGCCGGTACATCTGGCCTTGGGGCTCCTGCCAGTGGAGGGGAAAAGCGGGTTCATTCCCTGCCCTCTTCTCCCAAGAAGAAAAGAAACAAAAAAAAGACTTGGGGGGGGGGGCTCCTTTCCATCCATGGGGGCTGTGGGGACGGATGGTTCTGGTGCTTCAGTAAGCGACCAAGCCAAGATTGGCACATCCGACCACACTGCCCCCTTCCCCTTCCCGGGTGCAGAATCCCTGACTAAAGACCAAAGGTATAAGTGCACAGAGCGTGCCCTCGATTATGTTGGGGCCCCTCATTCAGAGGCTAGCTGATATTTTCGAGCCTGCTGGCTTCAAATGCTTCCTTAATATTCGCTCCACTGGTGGCAGCTTGTTGGCTAATGACAACATGATCCATCAGAGGAGACCTGTAGCTAGTGTAATTGGTAGAGAGCCCAAGGTGAACCGTTTCTCGGAGGGGAGCCTTTTAGAGAATGCATCAAATCCCTCTGAAGTGGCCATGACTAGTGCCCTTCAGGCACTAGATGGCATACCTGTGACTGTGACGCCACACTCTACCATGAACTTCATGAAAGGAGTAGTTTATGCAAGGGAACTCATGGACTACTCCATAAATGACATCACCTTAGAGCTAGACAAGGTCAAGCGTTTGATGAGAAAACAGGGATGGGCCTCGAGACCCACCCCTATACTCTTCATCAAGTTTGACTGTGACAAGCTCCCCGAGTCGGTGTGTACCGGTTGGTTTCGCTACCATGTGAAGGCATTCGTGCCACTGTCATAGAGGTGCTACTACTGTCCCCGCTTCGGCCATACTAATCACTTTTGTAGACATGCAAAGTCAGGGTTACCTGAAGTTTGTGTAAGTTGCTCCAAAGTCGCACATGATAAGTCCAAATCGTGCTTGGCCAAGTGTGCCATTTGCGGAGAGCTGCACCACGCTTCTTCGAAGCAATGTGGTGAGTATCTCCTTGAGAAGGAAATCGTGGCAGTTCAGGCCCAGGATCGTCTCTCATTTATTTCGCCAGGCTAGACTTGGTCCTGGCGCTGCCTGGGGTGTCTTATGCCTCAATGTTAAGAAAGACAGCCTCTTCTCCTGGCCCATTCAGGCCTAAGAGCATAATCGTTTCCGCGCCCATTCAGAACCCTTCTGCGTGTTCTACCCACGTCAAAGTGTTCACACCCAGCTCCGGCTAAAACCAGGGCTCTCTTCCTTTCCCTAGCGTGACCGTTTCGTGTAAGGCGAAATGGCCGCGCACCTACAACGAGTCGTTAGACTAATAGGAGGCAACACCCCTGAAGATGGTTGTGAGGCCATCTTCAAGGGTTCCTAAAGCTGTCCCCCGAAAGTAGGAGAGCACTAAAGAAGCTTCAGCTACTTCACCTACACTCAGTGGTAGGCTGGGTGGCTCGGAGACGCTGGATCCTCCAAAGGAGGGACCCCCACCTCCAAAGTCACCCAGCTCACCTAAGATTTTGAGGCGGAGGGAGGAAAAGACTCGCATGGCGAGCCCACCTTCCCCGATAAGTCCTTGAAGGTGACAGCGCCCTGAGTTCTGCCTCCGGGAAGTGTACGGCCATTCCCGTTATGGTCTTCTCTTCGAAGAGAGCCCCCACATCTCCTCCGAGCTAGGCCTGGAGGGCATATTCCTTCAATGGAATTGCTGTGGACTCCGGGCCAGCTGGGAGGAGTTGCGGAGGCTCATCTCCTCCCATTTACCGTTAGCTATCGTTTTGCAGGAGACCAAATTGGGTAAGAACAAGTGCCAGTATAAATGCCCCCCAAAATATATTCTCCAGGGTAATTAATAAAAGTTTTAGTAATATTGGCTTGGTCATAGTTATAAATATTAATAGGAATAATAATCCATCATTTAACACTTCCGAAAAAAATCTTGTTACTTCTCAACAATAATTTTCTTTTCCAGGGGCTGTGTCTAACTTGTTGCTACAATACTAAAGTAATAACTATCATGATTTTAGAATTAGCTCATACCTTTGTGGTTCTCATTCACTGAAAATATTTTTTGTTTCACCAACCACAGGAAATGTTCCGAACAACTGACGAAACTAATAACACACGACCTCCTTAAAATTCTCTACCCTTTTGGTGATATTACGGATCCAATCTCAGGAGAAAAATGTGTTGGAAATGAATACAGGTAAAAATAGGGATCAAAGCAAGGTATTCCAGCTGTTATAAAAATTGCCTGGAAGTGGGGTATCTCTGCGAAAACCATGTTTGGACAGCAGTTTGTCTAGATGGCCATCCTAGGGATGACAAGTATAAAGCAGGGACTATTAAAGCACTTGTTAATGGTAGGCATCTATAGGTCTACTATGAATGGATGATTGATAGATTTGCAATAAACATTGGCCATATATCGCTTAGCACTCTGAGCCTCACTTTCCTAGGTGGAACATATTTTTGTTTAAACACTGCTTGCCAATGTCAACCAAGGCATAATGCTCCACCCATTTTAGGGTTAATGGTTGAAGTGATGAGATGTAGGATTAAAAACCCAGTGGGAAAAGAAAGAAGCATTTGAACTGATTTTACACCAAGCCTATAAATGTAGAATCACATTCAATTTCATTCATTACAATATAATTTGTGGGTTTTATCTGGAGCTTAGGATCATTACCACTTTAAATCCAGTTCCACAACTATTTATAAATGCATCAGACTTCAACACCTACACCATCAACTACATACTGGTACTTTACCCAATTCAACATTCTTTTTTAAACTTAATGCACACACTTTGTTGATGTTTCCATCCATAACCCCTTAATAGCTAAAAAGCACTATATTGGTGTGCACCTCTCATGCAGCTAGGATGAGGATGCCAAGAGATTGGCTCCTATTTCTCTCTCTCTTAACCTCTCATGCAGCTAGGATGAGATTGGCTCCTATTTATCAAGCTCTCTCTCTTAACCTCATGCAGCTAGGATGAGGATGCCATGAGATTGGCTCCTATTTATCATGCTCTCTCTCTTAACCTCTCATGCAGCTAGGATGAGGATGCCAAGATATTGGCTCCTATTTATCAAGCTCTCTCTCTTAAAGACATAACAATAATAAATTGGTTCCTAATTTTAGTCTGGCAGGATGTTTACTCTGGCCAATGTATCACAATATAAGGCAAATGCTCATACATTTAGTTCTTAATATGTTCACTTGTAATTCTTGCCCTCTTTCACCATGGCAACAAAATGAAATTAAATTAGAGGAATTTGCAGATTATTTAGTAGATATATGCAGGTGAAGTCTCCTCTTATTAGTAGCACTCACATGAAAATATCTATTAAATATATGATATGTAATCACTGAATGTTATAGGTTGGATTGCCCAAAATATGAAATGGTCAGGAAATGTAAAAGTTTTATTTTTTCAGAAAAACTATAAAGTTAACAAAAGAAATGTATGGAGTTGCTGAAGATGGCACAGGAGGGTTTGATTACGATTCAGCTCCACCAAGAGGCTGGCAGGAAGGAAGAAAAGATTTCACACACAAAGTAAGATAAATGCTTTTCTTTCCTCCCATCTTTCATTCTTTTCATCTGCAGCACAAATATTTTGAAGAGGCTTGTAAAGAAAGGGAAGTTAGAGGCAATGAAAATGTGAGAAAGTATGCAACCTGAGTTGCTAAAAGAGTGTGTGTGATGTGCAAGAGACCCCTATGAAACCCAATTTCTCCCTAACATGTCCCCTTTCCCAAGTGAATTTCCATCACCAATAAACAAGTTTATATGGGGTGGGTCAAAAGTAGAGACCGTTTTTGGTTGATAGGTTGCCAAGGGCTGAAATGACTTAAACTTGTCATTCTTTTACCTGATATACTTGAAGACTTAACTATAATATGTTTAAAAAACATTGAAAATGCCAAAATGTACTTTCTCTTAAATTCTTCATTTTCATATTTCAAATATTCTTTGAAAATCCATTTCCTTCAGTATTTTGCCATATGGTCATTTCATGTCTTCAAGTATATCTTGTAAAATGAATGAAAATCAAGTTTAGTTATTTCAACCCTTTTCTCTTGGCCTTGTATGAACATTGCCGTCTTAATGTGATTGGAAGATGTTCTCACTGTTCTATGTAGATGACTTTTCAATGTGTTTTGGTGCAGTCCACATGTGTCTACTCTGTAGTGTCGATTCCAACAGACTTATAACTGCATCTCTCACTATGCCAAAGATCACAGGTTTGGGTGGAGGGGTGCTGTTCCCATGTTGGGATCAGGGTTGGTGAAATCTTGCTTAATGGCTATGGGTAACTAAAAAACAAAACAAAACCAAAAAAACTCTACCCCTTTACCATGTTTGGAGCCGCTCTTGTGCAGCTACGCATAAGAAAAGGAGGTCCTCCATGTGCTTATTCAGGGGCCCCTCCAACCCTTTTCTACCGGAGAAGAGGCTTAGTCCTTTCCTAGGCATATGGGTGCTGTGGACTTCCCCATCACCTCTTTCTCTGAAGGCGCCCTTGGGCGAGTCAATCTTGTTTCCAGCGCCGCTCTTCTTGGCGGGCATACGTGTCTTTACTTAACGGGAAGACCCCTCTAGCAGAGGTGTGGAAGCGAATCAAAAGAATTCAGGGCAAGTTCTCCAGGAGAATGGGACTGCAATCTCGAGCCCCACGTCCCTGGCGGAATCCTTCCCGACCGCTTTCTCCGATCTCGAGCTCGGATGCTGCTCCGCCAGCATTCAATGCGTGTCGTGATATCGCGGAAGCTCGCCCACTGGACTTTATCCTCAGAGGCGGAGAACCCTTCAATCACAGGTTTACTTTGAAAGAGTTGCGTTCCGCTCTTGATTCGTGCGTGGACACCGCCCATGGTCCGGACGATGTCCCGTACGCCATGCTTCGACACGGTGAGCGAGGTATGGCCTTTCTGATCGATTCGTTCAACAGGATCTGGATATAGGATATCCTCCCAGACTCCCCCGTAAGGGGCGCGGCGATTTGCCATCCAAGCCGCCGTGCTAACGGGACTCAGCACCCTGTTCGACCCCAGCTTAGCCTCTTCTCCTTCCTTCAAAACACTTGTTTCCTTGCTTTTCATACAACCTCTCCCATAACTTTCTCTGGTCAGCCTCTAATTTCACAGGGTAGATGCTGACCTTCTTCTCAGCCAACCGTCCCAGATTGGGGCTGAGGGGAGAGGGGACAATGTTCCCTAACCCCTGAGCTCCGGTCTGGGATGGCTGGTTTTTAACAACCTACTTCATCCCCACCCATACCTTCCTCACATTCCTTTTCCTTTCCTCTTCACACTCAGTTTTATGCCGTGTTCAAGGTGGAGCCGCCAGGCCACCAGGCGATAGGGGTGGTCCCAAATGGCGTCGACTGGCTCTGCCAGGCCTGTAAGCACCTCTTGC
Source organism: Ceratothoa steindachneri (assembly GCA_963969495.1). Lineage (NCBI taxonomy): Eukaryota > Metazoa > Arthropoda > Malacostraca > Isopoda > Cymothoidae > Ceratothoa > Ceratothoa steindachneri. The sequence goes on from OZ018326.1 coordinate 134,262,709, forward strand.
AGTGCGGGCAACTGCGAGAGGTGATGAGCTATTGCGTCCCGTATAAAAAAGAGGGTCACCATGCCCATGTATGAAAATTAAAAAAAAAACAAATCTCTCGATGGAGCCGCCCTCGGGCAGCTCCACCGAAAAAATGGAGGTCTCTCTTCCCCCTGTGCTTGCGCAGGGGACCCTCCATATTTAACCGGAGAGGAGGCTTACTCCTCTCCTACGCCTACAGGTGAAGGGGACTCCCCCCTCACCCCCTTCTCTGGAGGTGCTTTCGGGCACCTCCCTATTTCCAGCGGCAGTCCCTCCGTTTCTTTCTAAGGGGACTGCCAAGAAAGCCAGCAGGCAGCCCATTGCTGACCGCCCCACGTGTAAGCGGCTCGGTAGGGCAAACCCCTTTAGGGGAGAGAGGGAAGCCAGGCTCCTTCGGTCGCTTCCCTCAAAAGACCTGCTGGCAAGAATTTTAAACCTTGTGGGGTCAAGGCCTGTGCAGCCGCACACAAGACTGGTGACACTGCCAAGGGGACTTGCGATGTCCTGGGAGGGGATGGCCAACTGGAGGCCCCCCCTCCCTGTGATATACATGGTCCTTGAGGAAACCCAGCCTCAGACGGTAGGGCCTTCCATGGGGGGGGAATCCGGGCTCGGCGGTAAACACCAAACCCGAATCCGCCCCTATGCAAGGTCCTCCTCAAATGGCTAGGGTTAATGAGGCAGTACAAGGAGGGGAGGGATCTCCTCCGACCGGTGCCCCTGCGACCACCAGGAGCTTCTCCATTTTGGAGAAGGACCTGGCTGAGGCCGGTCCATCTGACCTAGGGGCTTCTCCGGCGGAGGTGAGAAGCGGGTTCATTCCCCGCCCTCCTCTCCAAAAAAAAAAAAGACTAAGAAGACTTGGGTCTCCTCTCCATCCGTGGGGGCTGCGAGGCCGATGGGTCTGCTGCCAATTTGGCAAGCGACCAAACCAAGATTGGCACATCCGGCCCCTCTGACCCCCGGTTGCAGAGCCCCTAAGAACAAAAGTGCACAGGGCGGAGCCTAGATGACATCGGGGCGTCTCATTCAGAGGTTACCTGGCGTTTTCGAGCCCGCTAGCTTCAAACGCTTCCTCATTATTCGATCCACTGATGGCACCATGTTGTCCAAGGGCAACGATTCATCAGAGGAGAGGATTAGCTAGTGCAATTGGTTGAGAGCCGAAGGTGACCCGTTTCTCGGACGGGAGCCTTCTGGCGAATGCAGCGAATCCCGCCGAGGCGGCCAAGATAAGTGTTCTTCGGACACTTAATGGCACCCCGGTGAGTGTGACGCCGCACTCTACCATGAACTTTGTGAAAGTAGTAGTTTATGTGAGGGAACTCGTTGACTACTCCATTGAGGACATCACCCTAGAGCTGACCGACCATGGGACGGTCAAGGTCGAACGTGTGATGAGAAGACAGGGAGGGGCCTCGAGACCCACCCCTACACTCTTCGTCACGTTCGACTGTGACAAGCTCCCTGAGTCGGTGCGTGCTGGTTGGTACCGCTACCGCGTGAAGGCATTCGTGCCACTACCGCGGCGGTGCTATTACTGTCACCGCTTCGGCTATACGAATCGATCTTGTAGATGTGCAAAGTCGGGGTCACCCTAAGTCTGTGTAAATTGCTCGAAGGCCGCACACGATAAGTCTAAATCATGTGTGGCCAAGTGTGTCAATTGTGGAGAGCCGCACCCCGCTTCTTCGAAGCAATGTGGTGCATATCTCCTCGAGAAAGAAATCCTGGCTGTTTAGGCCCAGGATCGAGTCTCATTCCGCGAGGCTAAGGACTTGGGCTTGCGCGCCCGGCTCTGCCTGGGACGTCATATGCCTCAATAGTTAGAAAGGCACCCTCTGCTCCTGGCCCATCCAGGACAAGGAGCACGGTTGTTTCCGCGCCCATTCGGAGCCCTTCTGCGGGCTCTACTCAACCCGGGCGCTTCCCTGGTAAAGCTGGCGACAAAAAGGGTTCATACCCAGCCCCGGGTAAAACCAGGGCCTTCCCCTTCTTCCCCCAGCGTGACCGTTTCCCGTAAGGCGAAACGGCCACGCGCCTCCACCGAGTCGTTAGACTCACAGGGGGCAACACCCCTAAAGTTGGTCGCCAGGCCATCTTCCGGGGTTCCTAAACCTGTCCCCCGAAAGGCGGACAGCAGCAAAGGAGCTTCGGCTCCTTCGCCCACGCTTAGAGGTGGAGCGAGTGGCGTGGAGACAGTGGTTCCTCGAAAAGAGGGACCCCCGCTTTCGAAGCCGCAACGCCCGCCTAAGGTTTCGAGGCGGAGGGAGGAAAAGACTCGCATGGCGAGCCCAACCTCCCCCAATAAACCTCGAAGGCGACCGCGCCTTCAGCGCTTTGTCCGGCCAACAGCGCCCGGGGTTCTGCCTACGGGACGCGTACGGCCATTCCCGTGAAGGTCTTCTGTTCGAGGAGGGCCCCTGCGTCCCCTCCGAGCTAGACCTGGGGGGCATATTCCTTCAATGGAATTGCCGTAAACTCCGGGCCAACTGGGAGGAGCTGCGGAGGCTCGTCTCGTCCCGTTCCCCGTTAGCTATCGTTTTGCAGGAGACCATGCTAGGTTCGTGCCCTCTGCCCTCCCTCCCGGGGTATAAGAGTCTTGCGACCCCACCACCACGGGATGGCCGGGCTGGGGGATGCGCGGTTTACACCCGGCATGATGTCTCCGTTCTCCCTTTCTCTTTAGATACCTCCTTTCAGGCAGTTGCTGTGCAGCTGCACATGGATAGAAGGTATACTATCATTTCTGCGTACATTCCACCGTCAGCTGAATTCGACGCGGAGGACTTCTGCCGCGTCGTGGCACGGTTGCCGAGGCCCTTTCTCTTGCTTGGAGATCTGAACGGCAGGCATCCTCTCTGGGGAGATTACTCAATAAATCCCAGGGGACAAGTCCTTGCCGATCTGATCGAAGAGCTTGAGATAGGTGTCCTAAACGTGGATGAGTTTACGCATCACTGTCCGAGAACCGCTTCATTTTCTTGCCTTGATCTATCTTTGTGCTCTTTGGATGCACAGCCTGATTTTGATTGGGGGGTGGTCTATGACCTTCCTGGTAGTGATCACTTTCCCATTCAAATATCATTATCAGGGCAACAGCTTCTGAGAGCCCACCTCGGTGGCGCTTGGCGCGGGCGCGGTGGCCTGCATTTCAGGAAATGACTGAATTCTCTATCTCAGTCGAGGAGTTTAGGTCGGTAGATGAGGCCGTTGAGTTCTTCTCCGGCAACCTCATCGCCGTGGGCCTGACTACTATTCCTAGGACGTCTGGCCGTTTTGCACGCCGACCACTCCCATGGTGGTGGGCCGAGTGTGAGACGGTCCTCAAACAGAAGCGTTATGCCTACATGCGCTATAAGCTCCGCCCGAACGATTTCACTGTCGCTGAATTTCGTCGGGCTAGGGCTAGGTTCCGGTATATTTCGAAGCACGCCCGCCGCTCTTCTTGGCGGGCATACGTGTCTTCACTTAACGGGAAGACCCCTTTAGCTGAGGTGTGGAAGCGAGTCAAAAGGATTCGGGGTAAGTTCTCGCAGGACCCCTCTCCTGTTCTCCAGGAGAATGGGACCGCAATCTCGGACCCCGCGTCCGTGGCGGAATCCTTAGCGACCGCTTTTTTCGCATTCTCTAGCCGTGATGCTGCTCCGCCAGCATTCAATGCACGTCGTGATGTCGCGGAAGGCCGCCGGCTGGACTTTACCTCCAGAGGCGGAGAACCGTTCAACGACAAGTTTACTGTGAGTGAGTTGCGTTCCGCTTTCGCTTCGTGCGCGGAAACCGCCCATGGTCTGGACGATGTCCCGTACGCCATGCTTCGACACCTGGGTGAGCGAGGCATGGCCTTTCTGTTAGATTTGTTCAACAGGATCTTGGTGGAGGGTCTTCTCCCAGATTCCTGGCGAATCGCTACTGTGCTCGCCTTTCGCAAGCCGGGGAGAGATCACTCTACTCCGACCGGTTTTCGCCCAATCTCTCTAACCTCTTGCGTGTGCAAGTTGATGGAGAAATTGGTAAATGTTAGATTAGCCTTTTTCCTGGACAGTGGAGGCCATCTGTCTTCTGCACAGTGCGGCTTCCGCAAGTTCCACTCCACGTCGGATGCTCTGCTCCGACTGGAAAATGCCGTCTGCGATGCTTTCCTTCGTAGACAGCACTACACCACGGTCTTTTTCGATCTGGAGAAGGCCTATGATACCGCATGGTGGCACGGTATCATAGAGAGACTCCACACGATGGGAACGAGGGGACGCCTCCCAATGTTTATATCTGAATTTTTGCGCTATCGTCGATTCCGCGTACGGGTGGGGGAAGCCCTCTCCGGCCCAAAGGAGCAGGAAGAGGGTGTCCCGCAGGGAAGTGTCCTCAGTGTCACACTCTTTGCCCTGAGCATCAACGGCATCACCTCGGTGCTGCCGGAAGATGTTCTCGCTACGCTCTACGTGTACGACCTTTCTTTTGGCGTGGCCCAGATGCCAACTCTGGAGCGTCGACTCCAACAAGCATTGAACCGCGTCTCTCGCTATCCCGAAGCGCAGAGGGTTCGGTTTTCCTTGGCCCAGACTAAGGTGGTGCACTTCTGCCGCTATCCGCGGCTCCATCCTAACCCAAACCCGGAAGTGGTGAACTCGCATCGTTTCCTTGGTCTTGTATTTGATCTGGACGATGCCTATGCCGCCGAGAGACGTAAGTTATACCCTAAGCCCTTTGTGTTTAGGAATAGGAAAATCCTTTGAGAGCTAGGTATAGCTCTCGGGCCGGTGGCATCCCTGGTTTTGCTCAGCACGCCACCTTTGACTATTTGTCGCAACGCCTCTACTCCCAAAGCTTCTACGGCGACGTGAGTATCGCGTTCTGCCTTTTTGGAGCACACTTCGAGTCACTCTGGAACCGTGTCAGTGTATACAGATGGTTCCAAGTCCCAAGAGGGGGTCGGCTTCCACGCCGTATCCCCTCTGTTTGAAGTCAGCGGGGCTCTGCCAGTGGCTACGTCTGTCTACACAGCTCGGTACGGGAGATAACGCGACGTGCCCGGTTTGGAGACTATTGTGATTTATAGCGACTCACAAAGCGCCCTGAGTACTCTCTAAGGTTGGCAAATAAAAAAAACCGTGTTTTATTACCGTTTTTTGGAGGGCTTATTCAAATGAAATTTCAAAATACTCGTTTGTTTTTTCTTTAAAATTACTTTTTTTTCAAGAAATGAATGCTACTTATCGTTATTTTATTCAAAATTCATATTTATGTTTATAATTTTAACAAATATGTATCAAATTAAGGTTATTTCTCTGATACTGACTGATAATTCATCTCTGCTTCTACAAGTTATGGCTATCATGGGACATGGGTACCCACAATTCTTGATCAGTGCTCTGTCACTGTAATCTTTTCTACTATAATATAATTATTAAACTAGTTAATTATTAACATTATAAAAATTGAGATAGTTATTCTTTTTCTGTTGTTATAATGCTTGTGGCATTTGTTTTTTGAAAAACCCAGAATGAAACCCGGTTTTTATTGGGCTTTTTCAAAATTTTGGGCCTTTTGCCAACCCCTGTGCTCTCGAAGCATTGGAATCTCCGCATCCCTTGGTTCGCGATATCCGTGACGCCACAGTTTTGGCGAGCGGGTCAGTTGTCAAGATTATCTTCTGCTGGGTTCCTGGACTTGTTAGAATGGCGGGGAATGATGGCAACAAAGAGTCCGTGAGGACTGGGCGACCAGAACAACGTTTCGCTCTTTCTCAAACCAATTACATGGCAGGAATACGGGCAGCTCTCCGGGCTGCTTGGCAAAGAAGATGGTAGGCGGTCGAGGGGAACTTAAAGTTGCGTGCCATTGCGCCGCGACTGTTCCCATGGACCTACCCCACAATTTCCCGTGGGCTTCAGGTTGGTTCTGTAGTCTCCGAATTGGACACTCGCGGGACGCTGCGCCCTACTGTGAAGACTGCGTTGTCCCCCAGATTGTTCGGCACATTCTTGTTGAATGTCTCAGTTTGGGCGATCTTCTGGCACATTACCTGTCCCGGTACCGGGACGAGCGTGGTCTCTACCGCTTGTACTCGGGACGGGTTCGTTCACACCGACTTGTAGCCTTTACGAGTAGCTTTGGAAGGAGGGTGACCTCTAGTTTATTTGACCTTTTTTGTAGGTCGCATGTTCCTGCGCCCGTGGGAGGCGGGCCTACCCCAGACGCTGGAGCACGCTTCCTTCTTGCCCTTTTGCTTTTTCTCGTTATTTTTTTTTTACCCTTTGCCCTTTTTATCTTTGTGTTATTTAGATATTGTTATTTGTTTTATAATATAGCCTAATAGTAGGCTGTTGTGTACGGTGACTTATGCCCAAGTAGGCAGTCGCCAGATGGGCTACCACAATGAAAACAACAACAACCCAAAACCACTCGCTATACCCCGTGCACAGTGCATTAATCGCCTGTACGCGCTAGCCCGACGCCTGCCCCAGTCGCCAACAGCTCTCAGTGAATCCGCAGCGAATCTCGACGGTGCCTATGCCGCCGAGAGACGGCATAGGCCTAAGCCCTTTGGGTTTAGGGCTAGGCAACTCCTTCGATAGCTTGGTATAGTTCTCGGGCCGGTGGCGCCCCTGGTCCTGCCCAGGTCGCTACCCTGAATGGTACCACCTTTGACTATTTTTCGCTACGCCTCTCCCAAAGGTTCTACAGCGCAGGAGTATTACGTTCGACCTTTTTTGAGCGCTCTTCGTGTCACGCTGGAACCGTGCTAGTGTATACGGATGTCTCCAAGACCCAAGAAGGGGTCGTTTTCTACGCCATGTCCCCTCTGTTTGAAGTCAGCGGGGTTCTGCCAGGCGTTACATCTGTCTTCATGGCCGAGCTGGTTGCAATACAGCGCTCCGTACGTAAGATCACATGACGTGCCCTGTACGGAGACCGGATTGCGATTTATAACCACTCACAAAGTGCCCTGAGTGCTCTCGAGGCATTGTAATCTCCACATACCCTAGTTCGCGATATCCGTCCCAGTACGGTTTTGCCTTCGCACTCTTAAGTACCCTGTCCCTGTACCGGGACGAAAGAGGTTGCTCCTGCTTGCCCCTTTTTTGTTTTATGTCTTTGCTTTTTTATTTGTCTTGGTTTTGCGTTTCTTTTGCACCTTGTTTTTTAATATAGTCTACGATTTGGCCTTAATATATTACAGGTACTTATTACCTTGCAGGCACTCGCCAGATTAGCACTAAAGACAAAAAAAAACACTAAGACGACTATAAATGTAAACTGGTGTAAATTTCATTCATAAATTTTATTCTACTGCTCGAGAGTTTTTATCTTTCACAAAACACAGCAATTTATTGTAACTTAGCTATACTATTTCTTGAAATGATCTCTTAGAGTTTATAATTTAAAGGACTGTTTAGTTACTATTAATTTACCCTTATTTTTATAGTATTCATTTATTATCACTTGCTGTTTTTTTTTTATTACTTTTATTTTATTAGTCTATTATCACATTTCAAATTTTATTATCACTTCCTTCGCTTATTTCATTATTATTTTGACTTTGTTTATTTCATTTTTAATATCACTCCTATGTAAATAAAGCACATTTACACAAATGCGACGTTGTATGTATATATGACGTATCTTGTATGACTGTGGTCCAGATTAATCTGATTGCAACCACGTTTATAAATGGTACGATCAGAGCATTGGTGATTGCTAACGTGTACAATGTACCAGAATGTATGCTGGTACATTGGGAGTATGACTGTTATGGAAGGAGAAGGAAGAATCTTGAATGCAGGCAGTGTAAATGGACCCTTGGTGTGAGATTGTAAGATAAACTGAAGAACGACTAAGTTTTAGATGTTTATGATGTGAAGAAGAGTGTAACGAAATTGTGACTGTGTTCTGTGGTGGCATGGGCATGTAAAAAGAATGGTAATAGAATTTTACCATTGTGTGAGGATTGGAAGATCGCGGTTGATTTTTTGTAAATGCTTGAAAGAGAGAAAGGTCTGACCGAGAAGGAGGTATGTGGTGTGCGTGATGTAAGGGGTGTGGGGTGACGGGTCATGACTCAGGAATGAACCATGAATGGCCAAGATTCTACAGCAGCTATTAAGAAGCCATTGCCATGAAGTGCCGCTCGGCCTGGCTAAAACGATGGGTGGCTTAGTGTTCGATGGACACATACAGGAGCGGGGGAGGGAGGGGGGGGCGTTGTAGTGGCTTTGTTTACCTCACTGTATTCATTTTATGAGGACGGGGCCAGAGCCGTAGCAACCGACCCCTTCCTCCCCGGGGGGGGTGGGGGCACTGTAGCCATTAAAAAAAATATTAATGAAAATATAAAATTTTCGAATATACATTTTCTGTAAGTATTCCACTGCATTTGCACTGCTGAGAATAGTATTTGTGGTGCATGGCACTACTTGTAAATGTATGATATATTGTTATGGGGGCACCACAATCTTGCTTTGAGGGGGGGGGGGGGCACTAGACATTGCTACGGCTCTGACTGGGGCTATTCAAGTTAAACCCCCTCTTAATTTGTATTAATGCCTTATGTTTTTACAGGTTGGCTACGTAAAATATCACGAATTTCATCCCGGCCACCCTCTTTTCGATGATCCTGCAGCCACGTAATGCATTCTTTATATTATTCCCGCCCTGTACAGTCCATAAAGTTCTTTTCAGTTTTTTTTATTTACTCCATTCCTTTTGTCTCGACCGATGAGTTTGTACTAAAGACCGATCGAATGATTGGGCTCTCGGTAGAAGCCCCATCCACGCTCCGGCCCAATCACCCCGCAGTGACCGCCAAGGGACTAGTATGCAATCCAATCCATTCCCTCTACGCTTGCTGTGTTTCCAGAGGCTCACCGCGAAAGTGCTCCTACATTGTCGTCCGAGAGGAGACTCAACCCACTCATTAGAGCAGACTGCAAAGTGGATTTTTATTATACCTTTCTCCTCCCTCCTCCATCTTTATTTATGGTCTCGTTGTTATGTTATTCATTGTCTCCTTCACTTTTTTTTTGGGGGGGGAGCCTTTTACGTTTGCTTGGTTGCGCCTGAGCGTATGTGTGGGCGGTTGTAGGGTTAGATTGAATGAATGTGTGGGTACTAGTGCGATTTTTAGGTTTAAGTTTGGAGTGATAAGCCTCCTCTCCCTGGGTGTAACGATGGCCCCAAATCTCTCTTGTCTCTACTCTGACTTTGGTCTGTCAAAACAAACTTAGCTCTCGCAAAATATGGGTTGCCTCGCCGTTCTGAGCTTCTTCTATAACGCCAGTGACGGGCTCCTCGCACGAAACCTGTTCGTGAGGGTTCCTCCGCCCCCGTACACTATACAGTGCAATCTCAGCGATCTGTGTGATGGCAGTAATTCTTCAATGGGACTGTCAGGGAATTTTTCCCAAATGGGAAGAATTCTCCTCTTTAGTATCGGAAATAGCACCTGTTATTTGCTTGCAGGAAACCAAACTGGAAGCGTCCTTTCCTCAAGTTTCGTTATTTCAGCTTTTAACTCTACCACCCCATGGTGGTGGTTCGCTCCTGGTGAGCGCTAACTATAGTTTTTGGTTATTAATGGATTTATTTTTGGTTAATGGCCTAAATAGCGTTTCGAAAAACATTACCATAAATTTATTTGATGCAAGTAGTCTGCTTATGTTTAGGGCTACGACTAAAGCGAAATAAATTTTGAACTTCTGAATTAGGTTTTAAGAAAAACAATTAAACGAATATAAATATTCACATAATCAACGAATGCACAATGAGCTAAATTGGATTAGGTATACAATGTAAGAGATGGTAAAATATGATTTAAAGTAACAAGATGTGAAGTGAAATAAATATGAAATAAAGACTACGATATACTGTAAATTGGGGTCTTTAACCGGAGGATGGTGAGAGTCGAATGGTCTATACGTGTTCAATTTGGTTGAGCTGAAAGCGTGTTTGTTTGTGTCTGCGTGGAATTTTAAGAGATGATGTTTGAACCAGTATTACGTTAAATGAATTCAGTATTTCGTCACAGGATATTTGAATTGTTATGGGTTACATAAATTAATTGAATTGACAAGTTAAGTAGAATGAATTAATTATTAAGTGGTACATAATTTGCATAAATGATTTAATTTACAAAAGTTAAAGTAATTGAACGATTTAATTGACAAAGTTAAGTAAAAGCATTGCATGATATGAATTTTATACATAATAAATTATGATATATATATATATTTAAGTTTCCCAGGAGGTTTTTATTATAGGAATGCCCAGAGGGCATTGCTATAACACGCCCCCTCCCCCTCCCTAAGAAGGTTACCCCCCTTTTCTATTTTGAGATTACAAGTCCGAGTACCGACGCGACCAGAGCGTGTGACAGTGCCATTGGTTTGGCTGTGGGCACGGGGACACAAATTTGCTGTGGCAGTGCCAGTAGCGTTGGACGAGGAATGGCACGAGAGAAGGTGATCCGCTTGTTGGTTCCTTCCGAGATGTCGTCAAGCGGGATGTGGGAGTCTTGAGTGCCGTTGTCATCTGACGGAGTGACCAGTGGGGGAGAGATTCGCTCCTGACTGACCACTTCTGCAGACGACGGTTCCTGCAACAAAGGAGGAGGAGGCAGCAAAACGGAAGGTAGAGTTGGAGTAGCAGGGGTGGTTAAAAGGGTGGGCTTGAGGTTCTTTTGGGGGAATACTGTACCATAAAGGGGTATAGTAGGAGAATGAGGTTCTAGATGAACATTTTCAGTATAAGTGGTTTGATGGCGTGTTGCCAGAGCACTATGTGAGTGCAAGCGAATTCATGGCGTGTTGCCAGAACACTATTTGAGTGCTGAATGAATTGACGGCGTGTTGCCAGAGCACTGTGCGAGAGAATTGATGGCGTGTTGCCAGAGCTGTGTGAGGGTGACATAATGGCATGTTGCAAGTGGTTTGATGGCGTGTTGTCGGATCAATATGTGAGTGCGAGATAATTGATGGCGTGTTGCCAGATCACTATGTAAGTGCGAGAAAATTGATGGCGTGTTACCATTGAAGCTGTATGAGTGCTGAATGAAATAATGGCGTGCTGCCATAGCACTGTATGAGTCTTGAATGAATTTATGGCGTGCTGCCATAGCACTGCTGAATGAATTGGTAGGATATGAATTGAGGATTGAGTGTGGGTCAAAAATACAAAAGTGAGGACCTACCTGAATTAGTGAAGTGCAGGTGTTAGATATTGAATCGTTTATTGTTAATCCCTTGAGGTGTTAGTTTAAATGATGTGAGGTGTTTATTGTTTGTTAATCTCTTGAGATGTTAGATTAAAGGATGTGAGGACGAGGCACTGTTTTATGTGTACTTGTGCTGGTTGAATGGATGTGTTGACGTTCATGAAGTGGCTGTGTGCACGTGTGTGTGTAGAAATTATTCACGAGCACAGGAATGTGAAGAAATGAAAAATAATTATGAGAAATAAAGGAAATTGTCCACTCGTATATAGGAGATAGTATTAAATTGAAATGACATGAATTATGACAATTGGAAGAAGGATGTTAAAGATAGCATGCGATATAACAAAAAATTAACACGTGAATCGAACATGCTCAAACGAGGCTTTGAGAAAATTGACGCGTGTTCAAGAATTATTTAAACGTTTAAATTTATTTATTAATTGACGGGAGATTATTAAACTTTGGGCACCACTTTATAGTATATGGTTATTAATGGATTTATTTTTCGTTAATAAATCAGCCTAAATAGCGTTTCGAAAACCATTACCATAAATTTATTTGATGAAAGTAGTCTGCTAATGTTTAGGCCTACGACTAAAGCGAAATATATTTTGAACTTCTGAACTAGGTTTTAAGAAAAACAATTAAACAAATATAAATATATTCACATAATCAACGAATGCACAATGAGCTAAATTGGATTAGGTATACAATGTAAGAGATGGCAAAATATAATTTAAAGTAACAAGATGTGAAGTGAAATAAATATGAAATAAAAGATGACTACGATGGACTCTTAATTGGAGTCTTTAAGCGGAGAATGGCGAGAGTCGAATGGTCTATACGTGTTCAATTTGGTTGAGCTGAAAGCGTGTGTTTGTTTGTGTATGCGTGAATTTTAAGAGATGATGTTTGAACCAGTAGTACGTTAAATGAATTCAGTATTTCGTCACGGGATATTTTGATTATTAAGGGTTACATAAAATAATTCAATTGTAAAAAGTTATGGATAAATTTATTGAATTGACAAGTTAAGTAGAATGAATTAATTATTAAGTTGTACATAATTTACATAAATGATTTAATTTACAAAAGTTAAAATAATTGAACGATTTAATTGACAAAGTTAAGTAAAAGCATTGCATGATATGAATTTTATACATAATAAATCATGATATATATATTTAACTTTCCCAGGAGGTTTTTATTATAGGAATGCCCAGAGGGCATTGCTATACTTACCACTTTTGCACGCCTTCAACTCTGCTGACTTCTTACTCCGCACCTCGTGTTCATCTTAGGGATAGAATTTATACTTTTTGCTTGATTTATATTCCACTAGACGAGCCCATTTCAAGGTCTCAAGTTTTTATATCTCAGCTTTCTACCCCATTTCTAGTTCTGGGTGACACTAATGCCAGACACTCAGTATAGCCGTCTCATTGAATCCTTTAGCCTTAACTTTTTCATGTTGCGTCATACCACATTCAAATTGATTTTTTTAGTTGTGAAGAGCTATATTGGCTCCGCCAACTGTATCTCTGATTTCAAGGTATCTGTTTTAGATGGCATGCATGGCAGCGATCACTTCCCTGTTCTCTTGAAACACACGACCCTCTGCCCCTCCCATTCATATTCCCCAGATGGAATGTGCCAAGGCCTGATTGGTCAGTTTCATGACGTTTCCTTCACTAGTTAGCAAAATGGATGTTCTGTAGATATTGATGCAGCGACATATTGCTTTTCCTATTTGGTGTTTGATGCTGCAGAATTCCGCAATTCCTCGTACTTAGTCCCGCAGGAACGGAACACCAATCCGATGGTGAAATGCTGATTGAACCCGTGTGGTGGAGGTATAGCAATGCCTCTGGGCATTCCTATAATAAAAACCTCCTGGGAATCTTAAATATATATATCATTTATTATGTAAAATTTAATCATTCAATTATTTTGCTTTAACTGTCAATTTAAACATTCAATTATTTGAATTAAATCATTTTATGTTAAACTTAATAATTAATTAATTTATTTATTTTACTTGTCAATTCATTTAACTTATACTGTTCCAAACAACATCTCTTAAATTTCACACACAAACAAACAAACACACGTTTCCAGCCTGACCAAATAGCACACTATTCCTTCTTCGTCGACTCGCAGCATTCTCCGTATAAAGGTCGGTAATCATTCCTTCTACAATTAGTCATTTACCTCCAAACAAATCATACTTAGTTAATTCCACTTTCACATTCTTTGCAAACGACCATACGAGAGTAGGTCCTAATTATATTTACTTCTCATTGTGGCCCCTAATTAACAGTCCATCATAGTCACTCTATTAATCACACTATTAATTACTATATTATTATTTGACTATTCTTCACCATATTGTTCCACCATATTAATTTCACATACTTCAATTCTCTTCGCATCTTGTTGCTATAAATCATATGTTAAAATATCTTACATTGTATACCTAACCTACTTATCTCATTGTACATTCGTCGATTTTATGAATATATTTAAATTTGTGTAATTGTCTTTCTTAAAGTCCAAGTCATTATTCCAAAATTTATTTCGCTGTCGCCTTAGGCCTAAAACTAACGGCAGAAAACTTCGATCAAACAAATTTATAGTTATGGTTTTCGAAACGCTATTTAGGCTGATTTATTAACAGAAGATAAATCACATAGATAACCATATACTATAGAGGCCTATAAAAAGGCTCATGTGCGGTCCCGCCGGAACCCACCTCGTCCGAACGGTATTGAACGAAATTGAGCTATAGCCATTCACGAGCCAACTTTACGTTAGTCGCGCATTGACTCGTGGAGGCATATGTCTCTTCCACTACCTCTTCATCTTTCGTGTGAAGGAGACTTAACAAAGCAGGGATCAGTATGCTAGTTAGTTCACCTTGGAATGGGGATGAATGGTTCTCTCGTCTGCGATCACGCTAGCGTGATAGCGTTGGGCGTTATCCGGCGGTCTTTAGACGTATCAAACCCGTACTGGTGAGCGAACCTCTGCATTTCTCGGTCCTGGACAGAAGCCCTACAACTTTCTGTTCACTACAGCCTAGGTTCGTTCAGTGCTGTCTTGGTACGCCCCCAAGTCTCAGGCCTAGTCAATATCCGATACGACTTTCTCTGGCATCGCTATCTCCGTACGGAATCACTCTTACTAGAAAATTTCAACTGGATTTGGATCCAAGGATTTGATCCTACTGCTGAGGAGAACCTCATTGGTCGAACCATTTCTGAGACCAGGTAGCAACGGCTTGTCTTCTTCCACTATAGGCCAATACTCCTCACCAGCTGTCTTAGTAATTTGTAGAGAATGTTGATTGCTCGCTTGCAGTGGTTTCTGGAATACCATGGCCTAACTCCAGTGGGGCTTCCGTAAGAAGCAGATTACGACATCTTGTTCGTATGGAGGGTAATCTCTGTGAGGCCTTTTCTCGTGGCTGCCACGCAATGGCTGTTTTCTTCGCTATCGAGAAGGTCTATGGCACCATGTGTTACCATGGAGTTATCCACGAGTTGTATGAGTGGGGATTGAGAGGATGTTAGGGCTAGTAACATTTATTTTTTGCTTCGCATCACACCTGCCACCTTCATTTGGCGGTTGATACCATCCACCACCGAGCTTTTCATAAATGGTTTCGCTTCCCAGCCTCAAAGACGAAGGAGATGCAGCAATGCGTGAGGCTTAAATTGCTCGTTAAAAATGCGCCGGAAAAGTTTCAAAATAATATGTTGTATCAGCAGCCCAAGCGTGACCGTTTCCCGTAAGCTGCCACATCGCGATGCGCATTCATTCGAAGCGTGGGCACAAGTTACTCCCATTCTCCCTAGAGGGTAACCCCTTGGAATTTGCGTCAGAGATACGGTTCCTGGAGAAGATCCTGGATCTCAAACTTTCTGTCATCTTTGTGATCTGCGACGGAGATGTTCTCCCATATATTTAGTAAGTATATTTGATTGGCGAATTGTAAGCATCGAGGCGCTAATCAATCTTTATGTGGAAGTGGCTAAAGTCTTAATATTTTGCCCTGTAGTCCAGTCCTCCATACTTTGTCAAATGCCTTTTTTACGTCTCTGAGCACCAGACTAGGACTAAACCCAAGTATAGAAAAAATACTTTGTGACTACATAATAGACAGAAAGGCGTATATACAGATAAAAGACTTTTTGCTATCTTTTCCGTGATGGTTGTCAGTTCCGTGTCAGTCCCTCTCTCTCTCTCTTATGAACCCATCTTGATGTTGGTTATGGAGGTTGTTGTCCTACATGAATTCGTGGAATCTGTTCGCAAAGCACCTTTTCGAATAGCTTGCCTGCCACCTGTAGGAGGACTTTGGCTGGTGTGTCAGGCGGCTTTACGGGTTTGGGAATGAAGATCATTTTAGCGATCTTCTATTGGTCCGGAAAGTAGCCAACGTTTAGGCACGCATTCATTATGTTGACAAGCCCCTCAATGATGTTACGGGGTGCGTTTGTGAAGTTAAGCTTTCTCAACTCCGTTGTCCTGGTACATAGCGTCGCTGTGACTTTTTCTTTGGTTATTTTCCTTCCGTAACCCGTCATTTCTCTGTCGGCAGATGTCTCGTTGAAGGGGTATGTCCTAATGAGTTCTTACCCTAGTTTGCCGTGAATGTATTCTTCAAAGTCAGAGCCAAAGTGTTCGTTTTCTTTTGGGGTGATGGTGAATATGTTCTTCCAGAAGTCTCTGAAATCTTCCTCCGCTTCTGTTACGTCGTCCAGCTTTGTCACGTCGTCTTTTTTTAAGTATATGTCTCTGTCTGGTGGTTTGCCTTTTAATCTTGCTACGGCGTTCCAGAATGATCGTGGGTCCATTTCTTGGTCAAGCTGGCTTATAAGGTCATTCCATAGTGCCATCTGTTGTTCTGTTATATATGTCTTCATTTCCGTCCTTAGTGTTCTTTGTCGTCTGCTTCTTTGTCTTTCAGTGCCTAGCAGTCTTATTTCGCCATAAAGTCTTTTGTAGTTTCTGAGTAAATGTTGGTGCTGGCAGCGTCTTGTATAGCATCCTTGGGACGGTTGCGCGCTCCGTTTCCACCGTTTTCTTCTTAATTTGGACAGTTCCTTGTCGATCTCCTCTACTATGGCCTCTTTAAGAAGTTGGGGGTGTGTATTCATTAAGAAGAGCTCGGCACTCCCCCCAGTTGGTTCGAGATAAGCACTTCCTCTCCTTAATGGGAATCTGGATTGGACTGGAGGATATTTTAATTAATGTGGCGATGTGGTCGCTCGGTATCAGGGGGCCAGGTTGGATTTAATAGTTATAGGGAAAATTACGGCTGGTTAGGATGATATCGGGTTGGTTGCGTACTGTTCGTTGATATACGTGGGAAAGTCGGGCCCAGCGTGGGCTACAATATTTCTATCTAAAAGTGTCTTCAGATTCTTTCCCTTCTTATTATGACGACCGGTATATCCGGATTCCTGGCATCTGGCGTTGAGATCCCCCCCCCCCAAACAAGACTTCTTCCGTGTGCACAAAGTTGGAGAAAGTTGTGCAACGGCAATTAGTCTCTTCTTGGGGATTCATATTCTGTGAACACCACTAGGAGTCCCAAGCTGGTTTGGACCTCGATGGCCAGATAGGATTCATCTACATAGAGAAGGAAGTTTTTATATCGAATCCCACTTTTTTTACTACGATGGTAGTGCCATCGTAACGCTCCGAGGTGTGGTTCTTCGAAATGACGTATATAAAGATCTTCATCCTGTTTTGTACTGTGTCAATTCCATGTTCAGAGATCAAAACAATGTCAGAGGCGCATTTTTTAATTATGTTTCCGTAAGTCCTTTGTTTGTTGTCCCATCCGTCAGCGTTTATCTGTAGAATTGCTAGGTCTTTAATCAGTCTGTCCATGTTGTCTATCGTCTGCTCGTTCCTTTTGCCGTGCTTCTTCTAGGTGGAGGAGCTAAATGGTGGAGGTCTGATTTTACCGGTTCTCTTGTTGAATTCAGCGGTCGTGATCGGGGCAAAGGCTTCCTGGCTCAATCGGACCATCCCAAGGAGGAGGGTATAGCAAGGCCCTCTGAGCATTCCTATAATAAAATCCTCCTGGGAAACTTATATATATATATATATATATATATATATATATATATATATATATATATATATATATATATATATATATATATATATATATATATATATATATATATATATATATATATATATATATATATATATATATATATATATATATATATATATATATATATATATATATATATATATATATATATATATATATATATATATATATATATATATATATATATATATATATATATATATATATATATATATATATATATATATATATATATATATATATATATATATATATATATATATATATATATATTATGTATAAAATTCAAATCATTCATTTATTTTATGTAACCTTTAATAATTCAATGATTCCGTGACGAGAAACTGATTTCATTTAACGCACATATACAAGCAACATCTCTTAGAATTTCACGCACATACAAACACGCGCATTTCACTACTTGTGAAATAACGCGAAAAGACTCTCACTTGTATTCTTGTCGGTGTCATATTAAGGTGATTTCTCTAAAATCACCCCATACTAGAGAGGGATCCTAATTCCCATTCATACATTCATTACAGCCTCAATTCACTAATTATAGTCGCTACAGCAGAACGATTACATAAGTTATTTTCAACTCAAGTTCAACCCTGCCTAATTTAACGTAATTCAACTTATTATAATCTGTTTTGTTAATCTCTAATATATATATTATTTCCTTTAAAAACTCGTTGCATTTATTTTCCATCCCACGTGAGAAGCGTTTCCTTTGGCTTGCATTATTTATAATTCGAAAATCCCTCCAATCAATCAAAATTTATGCGTGTAGAATATTGTGCCATACGCTATCTAGGTCAACGATATAGTATTCAACATTTGCATAAAATGGTGCCGAAAATTTAATAATCTTCTGTCAATCAATAAATAATTTTAAACGTTAAAATTATTTTCGAACTCAGCGTGTCATTTCCATGCCATTGTCGTTAGAACAGAGTTTTGATTCACGTGTTCATTTTTAATATCGCGTGTTATCTTTAGCATCCTTCTTCCAATTATCATAATTCATATCATTTTAATTTGATACTATCCCCTATAGACAACATTTACATATAATGGTGCTCGGAAATTAATATAACTCCCGTCAATCGATAATTTTAAATTTAAACGTAAAATAATTACCAATCGTCGCGGCCATTCACGTTTTCCCAAGATTGCCCATTTTCATTCAGGCGTTTCAATTTTTGGTATCATGTTGTATCCAAAACATCATTTTTCCAATCATTATAATTCATATTAATTTAAATTCATAATTTCCCATAAATACAACGAGTGAGTTTCTTATTTCCGATAATTTTTTGTTTCAATTTTACGTCCCTTCGCGTGACTGAAGTTCACGCACACACACACGCACATCCATCACGTGTACACACAGTAACGACTATAATGGACCATCGAAGTATTTCCGTAAGCGGCTGACCGGATGAAAGGTCCTCATCTCTAGATCACCTCACCATCAGACAGCTCCATGCATATCTCTCGTTACCCACTTTTGATGCTTCAAATCCCATAGTATGGCTGGAGGTATCGTCCATTCTACTCAAGCCCCGGCGCATTACGGAAGAAGAAAATACAGCTGCAATCATTCAGTCTCTCCCTATGAGTATATTCATTGAATTTAGGGAGATTTTGAATAACGGGGAACAGGCTGGCGTTCTGGACCGCCTGAGAGAGGCATTTCATACGAACTACGGCAGGTCCCAAGTAGACAACTTAAGGCAGCTCCTGAAGACTCAGGAAATGGGAGATAAGAGTCCTTTGGCTTTCTTAAATCACCTAAAGGACCTTATCAGGGTAAAAGGTGCGCAAACCGACCTTTTTAGCCCTCTCATTACTGAGATTTTCATGAGGGCAGTCCCAGATGGGATCAGGCCGCTTATTTTAAATTCAAATCCCTTGAATATAGAGGAGATAGCCATAGACGAAGGTAGGTTATTTATGAATCCCTACGTGAATTGGGGCAACGGCCCATCGAATAATATTACTATTTCTCAGGTTCGAGGAATGTCGAGCTCCTCTGACGACCCGGCCGAGCGTTTAGAGGTTCCATCATCTTTATCGAGGTCACTCGAGGCCTCAATACGGAGGATAGAGGCTGACATCCAAATGTTAATGCTGCGCCAAGGATCAGAGAGCGATCACAGGTAGAGTTTTGGGAATCAAAGGCGCAGGTCCCGCTCTGGTCCACAAAAGAGGAACCAACGAGGGCATCCCGATGCAAAAGGTGAGAGGCAGCAATATTTTCAAACTTCTTCCAACTATTCTTACCATCTTCCACACCATCAGGGCCTATACTAGTATCATCAAAGGTACGGGCACAACGCTAAAACACTGTACACAGCCTTGTAGCCACCGTTATGCTTCTTCACATACTGCGCCAAGTAGTTTCCCCGAAACATAACGTTTCCTTTTCCCTCTCAACCAACTCAGTGGTGCTGGTATCCTAACAAATATGGAGCACAAGCCGTAAAATCGTCACAGCCTTGCGCATATTTACAACCAGTAACTACACTTAATCTCAACTCTCCACTCCTGGCACACCAATCTTCATCTCCAAACTCCCCTAATCTTCACTTTTCATTAACAAACTCTCCAAATCTTCAATCAAATCTTCATTCCGCAAATTCTCCAGTTTTCTCACTTCACCCAACTCAACCACTTTCTCCAAATCCTCAAATTTCCAATCTTAAAGTTCTTACAATCTTTCAAATTCAGCCTCAACTCTTCACTCGCCTCCTTTAAACTAACAACTCAAGGGATAAACGATAAACAGGTCAACATCTACCACCTGCACCTCACATCACTTATTCAGGTAGGTCCTCACTTTTGCATTTTGACCCACAGTCAATCCTCACTTAATATCGTACCAATTCATTCAACACTCATACAGCTTCAATGGCAACACGCCATCATTTCATTCAGCACTCACGCAGTGGGGAGTGTTATAGCAAAGCCCTCTGGGCATTCCTATAATAAAATCCTCCTGGGAAACTTAAATATATATATTATGTATAAAATTCAAATCATTCATTTATTTTACTTAACTTTTGCAAATTAAATCATTCATGTAATTTATGAATAACTTAATAATTAATTCATTTATTTAACTTAACTTTTGTCAATCCAATCATTCAATTATTTTATGCATAACATTTTGCAACTCAATCATTCATTTATTTTATGTAACCTTTAATAATTCAATCATTCCGTGACGAGAAACTGATTTCATTTAACTCACATATACAAGCAACATCTCTTAGAATTTCACGCACATACAAACACACGCATTTTACCACTTGTGAATTAACGCGAAAATACTCTCTCACTTGTATTCTCGTCGGCGTCATGTTAAGGTCAGTTTCCTCTTCACTTATCACCCCATACTAGAGAGGGATCCTAATTCCCATTCACACTTTCATTACAGCCCCAATTTACTAATTATAGTCGCTACAGCAAAATTATTACATTCGCTACATCAAAATCATTTTCCACATTCAAAATCCATTTACAAAATTTATACGTCACGCGAAGTTATTTTCAACTCAAGTTCAAACTTGCCTAATTTAACGTAATTCAACTTATTATACTCGTAATCTGTTTTGTTAGTCTCTAATATATATATATATATATATATATATATATATATATATATATATATATATATATATATATATATATATATATATATATATATATATATATATAATTTTCTTTAAAAGCTCGTTGCTTTTATTTTCCAAACCACGTGAGAAGCGTTTCCTTTGGCCTGCATTATTCAGAATTCAAAAATCCCTTCAATCAATCAAAAATTATGCGTGAAGAATATTGTATCATACGCTATCTAGGTCAATGATATAGTATTCAACATTTGCATAAGAGGGCTTCCTCAGCCACCCTATCTGGGATGTCCTCTTCGTATTCCCATTTGTTGATTCCTGTTTGAATGTCCTCATTGAAGCTTTGTCCGTTTTTACGCTGGTGTAGATTCTCAGATTAATCTTCCTACCATGGTAGGTGTGTTTATGATCTCTGAAGGTTGAGGTGGAGGTAGATCTCACCCTTTGCCGGTTGGGGGCTCTTCTACTACTGGTTCCTTGTTGTGGGGGTTGGCATGGTCCTGCAGTTGTTTTTATCTTTTCAATTATTGGTTGAGGAGTCTTTTCAGCTGGTTGTTGTCGGGGGGTCTGCTGGGTGGATGATTGTTTCCATTTCCATAGGGGCTGCTTGGGGAGGTTGGATTTTGATCCTTAGGACGTCTTCAGAAGGGGAATTCTCAGGGAACCTACCTCTTGCATGTCGTTCTTTACAAGCATTTGGTTCAGTTAATTCCTGAAGAATCCCGGGTTAGTAATATTCGCGATGTGTGCATAATATATGCAACACATAATTTTGGTCGATTGCTCGCTTTCTACCTTTAAGTAGCTCCGTTGTGTTTTGCTCTCATTGATCACTGCTTTTGTAACCTTGGCATAAGTCCTGTTGGATTTTGCTTCCTCTTCTTCTTTCTTTTCCGGCTATTTTTTCCTTATCGCTTCCTTCTTAACTGGGCATGACATTGTCATAGTCCCATGTTCGCCGTTGCAGTTCACACATTTGCGCGTACTGCTCCTGCAGTCTCGCCATACGTGGCCATCTTGACCACATATCGAGCAGAGGTCGTGAGTTTTCGGATATGATTTCGTGCATGTTTGTATCTCGGTAAATTCTTCCGTCTCTATTTGGCACAGATATACCCTTACGGGAAAGAGCAATAGGTCAAGTTCTTTTGCCCTTTGGGCCATGCCCGTGTCCTGGAAAATGACCTTGAATACATGGCTGTACTCTTTAGACTTTATCACTTTGGATACATTCGCCCAATTATGATTGCGTTCTATCTCATCTGCGATCTCATTGGTTGAGTGGTGTCCCACCCATGAGTTCAACTGTCTACATATAATGCTTATATGAGGCTGAATTTGGGGTGGAATTTTGGGAGTCAGGTTAATTTTATTGAACATTTGGGTCACTCTGGATGAGACCAGAAGTTCCGCGTCTGCATCCTTTTGGCATATTGCCGTGTACCCAAATGGAGTGTCTATACGCCTGGCAAATGCAACGCTCAAGTCTACATAAACTCTTGCAAAGACCTCCCCACAGTCATCTATAGACCTCTCGAGGATAGTCCTTAAACTTATTCGTAGGGTGTCACCTGCCATGTTGTCATTATTGTCCTTTGTCTCTACCTAATTAGTCAATGTGGGGGTTGTAGTAGGAGAGCAGAAAGGAAGAAAGAGAATTTTTATGCCGAATGCCACTTACCTTGTCTGCGATAGGCGTTTCTTCCTACTTGCTGTAATCCATTGTGTGTATAAGTACTGGTACTTAGTTTGTGTTTTTTGCACTTCACTTTAGGTTGATGTTTACACGTGGATACAACATTTAACTTGAAAGGGGTAACGCGAAAAACTTTTGGCGTTTTGCCCATTTACGCTTTGCTTTGCCGCCTTAAACTTTAACTTTACTTTGCTGCCTTTGCCGAGAACAGTACATACGAGAGAGAAATAAATAGTTGAAACAGAATGCTACACTATATATATATATATATATATATATATATATATATATATATATATATATATAGTTTTTCTACTAAAACATAAGCAATACAAAATTTGACCAATCAGCGTTAAGGAGATTTTTAAGGACAAACTAATGTTAGCCGATTTATCAATGTCTGACATGATCGATATAAAATTGACTAATCAGCGTTAAGACAAATTTTAAGGGAAAGTTTATGTTAATTTATTTTTTCAGACTTAAGCGTTAGGTTAGCTGTAGCTGATTCTCCAGACATAAGCTTTAACAAAATGACCAATCAACGTTAAAACAAATTTTAAGGGAAAGTTTACGTTCAAACATAGGCTATACAAAATTGACCAATCAGCGTTACATTAACTGATTGGTAGGAATTTGTGAGGGAATTCATCTAAAATCCATCTCTAATTCATCTGAATTTCATTTTTCTTACTAAGGAACTGTGAGCACCACCGACCAAAGATAACAACCTAACGGAGAATATAACAGTGAACATTTATTCACTCTTAAGAAAGAGATAATAAAGCATTTTTTATTCGGAGAATTAATAATTAAATGAGGGTTCAAAAATATCATTGCTCCCGTCCATCACCCTGCGTGGGAACTTGCCTCAGCCGTCTGCCATTTTTAATTTCGTCTTAACTATGCTGGCCACTTAGATTGATATAATGAAGGGCTTAAGCGTTACAAAAATTAGCAATCAGATTCAAGGATTATAGAATTTCCTAAGACTACAAAATGCTCCAAGACGGCCATGATTAGTGCCCTTCGGACACTTGATGGCACGCCTGTGAGGGTGATGCCACACTCTACCATGAACTTCGTGAAAGGAATGGTTTATGCGAGGGAACTCGTGGACTGTTTATAGATGACATCACTTTAGAGCTGGCCGACCATGGGGCGGTCATGGTCGAACGTGTGACGAGAAAAAAGGGAGGGGCCTCGAGACCCACCCCTACACTCTTCGTCACGTTTGACTGTGACAAGCTCTCTGAGTCGGAGCGTGCCGGTTGTTATCGCTACGGCGTGAAGACATTCGTGCTATGGAAAAGAGCTCCTACTACAGTCACCGCTTCGCCCATCCTAATCGTTCCTGTTGACGCCCAAAGTCGGAGTTACCCAAATTCTGTGTAAGCTGCTCCAAGGCCGCACACGCTAAGTCCAAATCGTGTTTGGTCAAGTGTGGCAATTGTGGATAACGGCTTCAGGCCCAATATCGTCTCTCATTTCGCGAGGGTAAGTATTTGGTACTGGCGCGCCCGGAGCTGCCTGGGACGTAGTATGCCCCAATGCTAAGAAAGACACCCTCTGCTCCTAGCGAATCCAGGCCTACAAGAACGGTCGTTTCCGCGCCAATTCGGAACCATTTGGTGGGTTCTACGACCCATCCCGGGCTCTTTCCTGATAAAGCTGGCGCCATAAAGGATTCACACTCAGCACCGGCTAAAAAAGGGCTCGCCTCCCTTTCCCTAACGTGACCGTTTCCCCTAAGGCGAAACGGCCGCGTGCCTCCACTGTATTGTTAGACTCACAGGAGGCAACAACCCTGAAGATGGTCGTGAGGATGGTCTTTCAGGGTTCCTAAAGCTGCGCGCCGAAAGGATAACAGCAATAAGGGAGCTTCGGCTCCTTCGCCCACATCCAGTGATATGCTGGGTGGCTCGGAGACGGTGGAATTTACAAAAGAGGAAACCCCGCCTCCGCAGCCACCTTGCTCGCCTAATGTTTCTAGGCGAGGGGGAAAAAAACTCGCATGGCGATCCCAACCTCCACCGATAAGTCGAAGGCGACAGCGCTTTCAACGCATTGTCTAGCCAAAAGCGACCGGAGTTCTGCCTCCTGGAAGCGTACGGCCATTCACGTGAGGGTCTTCTCTTTGAAGAGGGCCCTGCATCTCCTCCGAGCTAGGCATGGGGGGGGGGGGCATATTCCTTCAATGGGATTGCGTGGTCTCCGAGCCAATTGGCAGGAGCTGCGGAGGCTCGTCTCTTCTCGTTAACTTTCCTTGGCTATCTTTTTGCACCCTCCTGGGGTATAAGGGTTTTGCCACCCCCAACTACAATGGATGGGGGCCGGAGAGAAGGATACGACATTTACACCCGCCATGATGTCTCAGTTCTTCTCTTTGTTTTAGACACTCCTTTCAGAGAGTGGCTTTGCAGCTACACCTGGATAGAGGTATACTGTTATTTCTGCATACATTCCACCGTCAGCCGAGTTCGAAGCGGGGGACTTCAGCCGCGTCGTGGCACGGTTGCCGAGGCCCTCTTTCTTACTCGGAGATCTAAACGGTAGACACCCCCTCTGGGGAGACTACTCGATTAATCTCATGAGTCAAATCCTTAACGACCTGATTGACGAGTTGGAGATAGGTGTCCTAAATGTGGATGAGTTTACGCATCACTGCCTGAGAACCGCTTCATTTTCCTGCCTCGATCTATCGTTGTGCTCTCCAGATGCACAGCCTGATTTTGTGTCGGGGGTGGTCGATGAACTCCATGGTAGTGATCACTTTCCATTCAAATATCATTTTCTGGGCCACTGCCGCCCGAGAGCCCGCCCAGGTGGTGTTTAGCACGGGCGCGGTGCTCCGCATTTCAGGAAATGACCGATTTCTCTGTCTCAGTGGAGGGGTTTAGGTCTATAGATGAGGCCTTTGAGATCTCCGGCAACGTTATCGGGCTGGGCCTATCGACCATTCCTAGAACGTCTGGCCGTTTTGCACACCGACCACTCCCGTGGTCAGCTGAGGGCGAGACGGCCCTCAAACAGAAGGGTTATGCCTACATGCAATATAAGCGACGTCCTAACGACTTCACTGTCGGTGAAATTCGTCAAGCCAGGGTTAGGTTACGGTATTTCGAAGCACGCCACCGCTCTTCTTGGCGAGCATACGTGTCTTCACTTAATGGGAAAACCCCTCTAGCAGACGTGTGGAAGCGAGTCGAAAGGATTCGGAGCAAGTTCTAGCAGGACCCCCCCTCCCGTTCTCGATGAGAATGGGGCCGCAATCTCGGACCCCACATCCATGGTAGAATCCTTCGCGACCGTGTTATCAGCATTCTCGATCCAGGGTGCGCGTCGTCATGTCGCCAAAGGCCGCCGAGTTGACTTTACCTCCAGATGCGGAGAACCCTTCAACGACAGGTTTACTGTGAGTGAGTTGTGCTCCGCTCTTGCTTCGTGCGCGGACACCGACCCTGGTCCAGACGTATGTCCCGTACGCCATGTTCGACACCTGGATGAGTGAGGCACTGACTTTCTGCTGGATTTGTTCAACAAGATCTGGGTGAAGCGTATCCTCTCGGATTCTAAGGGAATCGCTTCTGTGCTCGCTTTTCGCAAACCGGGGAGAGATCACTCTACCCCGGCTGGTTTCCGCCCAATCTCTCTAACCTCCTGCGTGTTAAAGTTGATGGAGAAGTTGGTAAATGTTAGATTAACCTTTTTCTGGATAGCGGTGACCATGTTTTCTTGTACAATGCGGCTTCTGCAAGTTCTACTCCACGTCGGATGCTCTGCTCCAACCTGAAAATGCCATCTGCGAGGCCTTCCTTCCTAGACAGCACTACGCAACGGTGTTTTTAGATTGGAGGAAGAAGCCTATGATACCACAGTGCGAATCGGTATCATGGAGACTCTCCAAACGATGGGGGCGAAGGGACGCCTCCCAATCTTTATATATGAATTTTTTCGAGATCGTCGGTTCCGCGTACGGGCAGGGGAGGGGGGAGCCCTCTCCGGACCAATGTAGCAGGAAGAGGGTGTCCGGCAGGGAAGTGTCCTCAGTGTCACACTCTTTGCCCTGAGCATTAACGGCATCATCTCGGTGATGCCGGGAGATGTTCTCGCTACGCTCTACGTGGACGACCTTTTGATCTCTATTTGCGCGGCCCAGCTGCCGACTCGAGCAGGCAATGAACCTCATCGCTATGACGAAGCGCTCAGGCTTCGGTTTTCCTTGGTTAAGACTAAGGTGGTGCACTTCTGCCGCCATCCACGGCTCCAGCTTGACCCACACTTGTTTCTGGGTCAAGGTGGAAGTGGTGGACTCACACCGTTTCCTTGGTCTTTACCGACGCCTCACCTGGGAGTCTCATACTCGCAGCCTTAAGGTCTCTCGTACCCGCGCCATGGATATTCTTCGTTCCTTGACGTTCAGCGCCTGGGGCGCTGATAGGGCCATTGCTTTACTTTTTTATCGATCCTTTGTTCGTTCGAAAAATACAGTACAGTTCGACTTTTATGCATCCGCAGCCGAGCGTGTACAGGAGAAGGTGGACTCGATCCACCACACCGGCCTTCGCCTGATGATAACTGCCTTTCGCACCTTTCCCATTCAGAGCCTACTTGTCGATGCTGGGTCGATGCCACTCACTCTGCGTCGTGCACATTACATTATTCGCCTGTACGTGCGAGCCCGGGGCCTCCCTCAGTCGCCAACAGCTCTCACTGCATCCGCAGCTGATCTCGATGATGCCCTTGCTTCCGAGACAAGTCAGTCATACCCAAATCCTTTGTGTTTAGCGCTAGGCCACTCCTTCGAGAGCTCGATTTAGCTCTCGGGCCGATGGCGCCATTGGTTCTGCCCAAGTCGCCACCTTGAATGCCCCCACCTTTGACTATTTGTGGCCACGCTTCTGCTCCCAAAGCTTTTCTAGCGCCGGAAGTATTATGTTCGGCCTTTTTGGAGCACACTTCGTGTCACGCTGGAATCGTACCAGTGTATACGGATGGCTCCAAGTCCCAAGAGGGGGTCGGTTTCCACGCCTTTACCCTCTGTTTGAAGTTAGCACGGCTCTGCCAGGCGCTGCATCTGTCTTCACGGCCTAGCTCGGTACGGGAGATAACACGACGTGCCCGGTTCGGAGACCGGATTATGATTTATAGCGACTCACAAAGTGCCCTGAGTGTTATCTGGGCTAGGTATAGCTCTCGGGTCGGTGGCGCCCCTGGTTGTGGGCTATACGGCTTTTTGGAGGAAGCTGACCTCCTCCTCTTTATTTGACTTTGTTGTTTTTGGGGGGTTTTTAGGTCACATGTACCATTATTTGTTGGGGTTGTTGGTTATTTGTTTTAAAAATAGCCTGGTAGTATGCTGTGTTGTGTAAGGCGACTTATGCCCAAGTTGGCAGTCGCCAGATGGGCTCCCAAAATGAAAAAAACAAACGATTTTCTAGATTTTTTGTTCCGTTTTCAGGATGTTTAGTAAGTGTAGTTATTCGATGATACTAGTGCCCAGTTGCGTAGCGTAAGGTGTGTGGAGGCCATTTTTTTTTTTGGGGGGGGGGGGCAATACTATAAATTTATTACTTGCATGTAATTTTCAGCTATTTTTTTTATAATGGCTGTTTTCTATAATGGCTGAATTTTGAAATTAGCGCCCTTTTATAGTTGCGCTGTCCCCCTAGCGACCACTGTGCAAAGTATTAGTTCAACCGTTTGTAGATAATCTCCCGCGTGTGTACCAGACGTTCTTCGAACAATTTATTTTGCTTATTATTGTATAACTTCCTTTTTTTTTTACCTCATTGTTTACCTTTTGAATCTTGTATTTAAAAATAAAAAGAGAGGTCATCTGGTTGTCCTGGTTGTTGTCGTTATCCCTTCCTCTGAGTATGTCCGGGGGACCACTGGCCGGATTTCCCGGTATATCACTTTCGGGTAAAGAATTTACTGGGGAAGGAGTGCGAACCACATTGATAACGGTGGGGACGGCTAGACCTACTTGGGGAATACACGTAATGGTAGGCACCACATGGGGGGGCCGTATGGCCACAGGAGGAAGAGGAGGTTCTTCAATAAACAACGCTCCCAGCTCCGCAGCCGCCGTTTCGAAATAGGCCTGCAGAGGGGGAATCATGGCTTTACGTGAATTAAGGTAAACTGAATCACTGTAATCACTCAGCACTTGGGTATTATCACTGGAAGTATCACTAATGGTAATCACTTGGGGCACAGAGGAAGAGGTGTGACTAGAAGGACGTCCTTGAAGAATATTGATGTTTCTTCAGAGGCACGCTAGTATATCCGGATGGATATTTCTAGGGAGGTGTGCACCAGGTGGAGGGGAGTCAAACAGTTTGGTTCTATCCAAAGGGTCTCGTAGGGGTAGAGGAGGAGACAAGCCCGGTGAGATATTAAATTCCGATGCAGAGGAGTCGATAGACAATGAGGGAGTAGTAAAGTGGAGGGGGGGGGGGGCTGGGCTATCGGCAGCGTATTCTTCCGAGGTGTCTGAAAGGGAGCGGGTGTCTAAACCCAATGCTCGACGACTTCTGACGATACGGGCTTCAAGCTGAGGTCCAGTGGAGTTCCTAATTCTTTGGAGGAACCTTCGTGCCCTGTCGAGACCGACTTGCAGATCTCTTCCCATGAGGGCGTCGGGATTGACCCCTACCCCTGGCATTCTGTGGAGGGTTAGGGTAGTAGGGGCGTAATCTGGCGTGTATGCGATGATAATTTTTCCGAGATACGTTGTAGCGAAAGGGAAACAGAGCGATTAATAACTCAATTTCCTCTCGATCTCGGAGCTTGAAGACTGGTGTGTTGATCCGGTCATGGGGCTCTCTAATAACCGCGTCCCATTTGAACGCAGCGTAGAGCTCAATGTCTTCAGGCGTTGGCTTGTCTGTGGCTTCTGGGCCCGAAGAAATGAGATCTTCAGTGGGCGGCGGTCGCACCGGCGACCTTGGGGTATCTGGAACTTGAGGGTATGCTTGAGGTAAACCCGCGCCGAGCCGTAACTCTTCTAGGTCCGGCAAAACGAAGCCTCTGACTCCCGACGTACCCCTGTCGAGGGAAAGGTCAGAGGGGGCGCGTTCGGGTGCGGAGATCTGTGTTACAGGCGTGGTCGATCTCTCCTCGTCAACTGAGGGATTGCTATCTACCGGGTATTTCAAAAGCCATGTAACACACGTTACGACCTTCTCAACAAAGGGCACAATGATAGTTTTGATTAAGTTAGAAAGTTTCTGTGAATAAATTGTAATATTACTCAATATGGCCGCAAGCTCCAGGCGAGACCTGAAGGCCGCGCACACTTTGCTAATGAAGTCCTTCCCCACCCGGTTGACACAGGAGTTCAGCTTGTCAACGTTGCTGAGGCGCACCTTGCAGGACTTGCCCTCGACATGCGTCCATACGCTATAGTCGAGAGGATTGAAGTCCTGTGACTACAGCGGCCAAAATTACTTCAACTCTAACTACTCTTGCACCTTCTTGGCCGTGTTGGTAGGGGCACTGTCTTGCGGAAAGGCGTACTCCGCCTTCTTTGTGATCTTTTTCACCCATGGCAGAACTTTAGCGGCCCAAGATGTCACTGTAATCGCCGTGGTGAGCCTGTAACCGGCGGCATCTTCTCGCCATTCAAAGCAACGACGCCGATCATCCTCACGGACGCCGAATGCTTGGTCATGAACAGGTAGTGATCCTTGAAGACGTCCTGAACGAAGCTTACCACGCGGTTGTTCTGTTTGTTGATGGCTGGATCGACGGTGAAGGTTTGTTCATCAGAAAAAAAATGAGAATCCGATTGCCATGACTCTTCAAGTCGTTGAGAAGGCGATGGCAGCGCTCCCGACATTGTCTCGTATACAGTCGGTGAGCCGAGGCCGTTCCACGCACCTCAAGCTCTTGCCTCCCTCCTTCTTGACGCTATCGACACCTTGATCATCGAGATGCTCTTCTTCGCGAGCGCAGGTCCTTTTGGGCTTTGGAGCACTTTCGAAGGCCTTTCCCACAGCCAAACGGTTGACAACTTAAGGTCTGGCTGAACCTGGTCGATCTTTGAGGTATTCCCCGTTCTTGAGCCTCTCCGCGACTCTGTTGATGTTCATCCGGTTGACGTTGAGCCGCTTGACGATCTCGGACTTGTCATGGTCCGTGCGCAGGAGAGTAGAAATCTCGATTCTTTTAACTTTCATCTCGACACATCTGCACACAATGGAAACGACGTTTTAATGACACGTGTTGGAAAAGGAGTAGTTTAAATTTGTTGGAAGGATCTTTTTCTATCACACCCTTAAAGCTCTCGAAGGATAAAAAAAAATCCGAGTGTAACAGAACTTTTGCAAACCCCGATTTTCCATATTCCTCGTCAGGGAACATACAGGGAGCGCCAAGTATTTGAGAACAAATAATAAGTTGAGGAAAAACAAAGATATCCAATAAAATATAACTACTTTGAAATAGAAATTGCTATGCATATTTTTGTATGTACATAGTAAAACCTTATTGAATAAAACCACCTCCAGGCTCTATAACAGCATCTTTCTCTTCCGATATGTGGCTCCACTTTCTCTAGCGCGGATCCGCTTCATCCGTGTGTAGAAATAAACATTTCAAATCTTCTTGTATGTTACAGAAAGCAGAATGCTCTTCATTATAAATACCTATTATTATTATATTACAGTTCAAGATCAAGTAGCATAAAAGCAGGCTAAAAAAAAAAAGAGATACTAGCGGAAGAAGCGGTTTCGTCTAATCAAAGAAGGAAGTTTCTCAAATTCTCGGCCAGATGAAGTTGATTTGATAATCGTCCATTCAATGTACATACATACTGATTTCACAATAAGTAGTCATTTTTTTATATTAATTTATTAGATATCTTATTTATTTCATCGCACGCGGATACTATGATAATAATGTTTGACCACAGTGATACCTGCGCTGTCAAAGTGCACGGAAGATCTCTGTTAAGCTCTCAGCAACGCGTTAAAACTATCCACATGCGTTTGTATAAACCAAAGTTTGCAATCAAACCAAAATAGCCAAGGAACTGTGACTATCGTATGTGGCCCAATTTATTGTAATGCAAAATATGATTTAATGGCCGTGCGTACATAAGTATCTCAGCATAAATGTTTTTAAAACACTTATCCAGTGTATATTGGAGATTCTTGAAAATGTTGCAGAATGCAGAAAAGAAGTCAAATTTACTACTAAACACGAAAAAGCTCGGCCATGTCACACGCGGGAGATTATTTACAAACGGTTGAACTAATACTTTGCACAGTGGTCGCTAGGGGGACAGCGCAACTATAAAAGGGCGCTAATTTCAAAATTCAGCCATTATAGAAAACAGCCATTATAAAAAAAATAGCTGAAAATTACATGCAAGTAATAAATTTATAGTATTGCCCCCCCCCCAAAAAAAAAAATGGCCTCCACACACCTTACGCTACGCAACTGAGCACTAGTATCATCGAATAACTACACTTACTAAACATCCTGAAAACGGAACAAAAAATCTAGAAAATCGTTTGTTTTTTTCATTTTGGGAGCCCATCTGGCGACTGCCAACTTGGGAATAAGTCGCCGTACACAACACAGCATACTACCAGGCTATTTTTAAAACAAATAACCAACAACCCCAACAAATAATGGTACATGTGACCTAAAAACCCCCCAAAAACAACAAAGTCAAATAAAGAGGAGGAGGTCAGCTTCCTCCAAAAAGCCGTATAGCCCACAACCAGGGGCGCCACCGACCCGAGAGCTATACCTAGCCCAGATAACACTCAGGGCACTTTGTGAGTCGCTATAAATCATAATCCGGTCTCCGAACCGGGCACGTCGCGTTATCTCCCGTACCGAGCTAGGCCGTGAAGACAGATGCAGCGCCTGGCAGAGCCGTGCTAACTTCAAACAGAGGGTAAAGGCGTGGAAACCGACCCCCTCTTGGGACTTGGAGCCATCCGTATACACTGGTACGATTCCAGCGTGACACGAAGTGTGCTCCAAAAAGGCCGAACATAATACTTCCGGCGCTAGAAAAGCTTTGGGAGCAGAAGCGTGGCCACAAATAGTCAAAGGTGGGGGCATTCAAGGTGGCGACTTGGGCAGAACCAATGGCGCCATCGGCCCGAGAGCTAAATCGAGCTCTCGAAGGAGTGGCCTAGCGCTAAACACAAAGGATTTGGGTATGACTGACTTGTCTCGGAAGCAAGGGCATCATCGAGATCAGCTGCGGATGCAGTGAGAGCTGTTGGCGACTGAGGGAGGCCCCGGGCTCGCACGTACAGGCGAATAATGTAATGTGCACGACGCAGAGTGAGTGGCATCGACCCAGCATCGACAAGTAGGCTCTGAATGGGGAAGGTGCAAAGGCACAGATCTCCGCACCCGAGCGCGCCCCCTCTGACCTTTCCCTCGACAGGGGTACGTCGGGAGTCAGAGGCTTCGTTTTGCCGGACCTAGAAGAGTTACGGCTCGGCGCGGGTTTACCTCAAGCATACCATCAAGTTCCAGATACCCCAAGGTCGCCGGTGCGACCGCCGCCCACTGAAGATCTCATTTCTTCGGGCCCAGAAGCCACAGACAAGCCAACGCCTGAAGACATTGAGCTCTACGCTGCGTTCAAATGGGACGCGGTTATTAGAGAGCTCCGTGACCGGATCAACACACCAGTCTTCAAGCTCCGAGATAGAGAGGAAATTGAGTTATTAATCGCTCTGTTTCCCTTTCGCTACAACGTATCTCGGAAAAATTATCATCGCATACACGCAAGATTACGACTGTATTATACAGTAGCCATACACGGCTGGGGCGCTGCCCTCAACGACGCGCGAGAAAAGTCGTCACAGGAGGTAGGTTTTGACTACTCCGAAAAGACTCTGCATCGCCCGGCCCGCCCCTACTACCCTAACCCTCCACAGAATGCCAGGGATAGGGGTCAATCCCGACGCCCTCATGGGAAGAGATCTGCAAGTCGGTCTCGACAGGGCACGAAGGTTCCTCCAAAGAATTAGGAACTCCACTGGACCTCAGCTTGAAGCCCGTATCGTCAGAAGTCGTCGAGCATTGGGTTTAGACACCCGCTCCCTTTCAGACACCTCGGAAGAATACGCTGCCGATAGCCCAGCCCCCCCCCCTCCACTTTACTACTCCCTCATTGTCTATCGACTCCTCTGCATCGGAATTTAATATCTCACCGGGCTCGTCTCCTCCTCTACCCCTACGAGACCCTTTGGATAGAACCAAACTGTTTGACTCCCCTCCACCTGGTGCACACCTCCCTAGAAATATCCATCCGGATATACTAGCGTGCCTCTGAAGAAACATCAATATTCTTCAAGGACGTCCTTCTAGTCACACCTCTTCCTCTGTGCCCCAAGTGATTACCATTAGTGATACTTCCAGTGATAATACCCAAGTGCTGAGTGATTACAGTGATTCAGTTTACCTTAATTCACGTAAAGCCATGATTCCCCCTCTGCAGGCCTATTTCGAAACGGCGGCTGCGGAGCTGGGAGCGTTGTTTATTGAAGAACCTCCTCTTCCTCCTGTGGCCATACGGCCCCCCCATGTGGTGCCTACCATTACGTGTATTCCCCAAGTAGGTCTAGCCGTCCCCACCGTTATCAATGTGGTTCGCACTCCTTCCCCAGTAAATTCTTTACCCGAAAGTGATATACCGGAAAATCCGGCCAGTGGTCCCCCGGACATACTCAGAGAAAGGGATAACGACAACAACCAGGACAACCAGAGGACCTCTCTTTTTATTTTTAAATACAAGATTCAAAAGGTAAACAATCAGGTAAAAAAAAAGGAAGTTATATAATAATAAGCAAAATAAATTGTTCGAAAAACGTCTGGTACCAGCGGCAGCAAGGCAAAACGTCCATCTCCGTCCAGGGAGCACCCGCCTTATATACCCAGTGGGTACCTAAGGCAGGTGCAAGGCATCATAAGGATCCTGAAAGGTCCTGGACGGAGCGTCGGCAGGATTGCGTGCTGCCGCTGGTACCAGACGTGTACCTCCGCTTCCTCTTCGGGTAAAGAATTTACTGGGGAAGGAGTCCTCCACCCCCTTTCGGGTGAGCAGGACCTCTCTTTTTATTTTTAAATACAAGATTCAAAAGGTAAACATACTCCTTTAGAGTATGCACCACCTCCGAGTCACCCAGCTTACCATTCGGTGTTGGAGTAGTAACCGAAGATCCTTTAGTGCTGGCCTCCTTTCTAAGGGCAGCTTTAGGAAACCCGTAAGATGGCCTTACGACCAACGTCACGAGTGTTTCTTCCTTTGAGTCCAACAACTCGTTGGCAGCGCGCGGCCGTTTTGCCTTACGGGAAATGGTCACGTTGGGGGAAGTGGGGGAGCCCTAGTTTTAGCCGCGGCTGGGGTAGAACTTTGTGCCACCAGCTCTACCAGGGAAGCGCCCGGGGTGGGTAGAACCCGCAGAAGGGCTCTGAATTGGTGCCGAAAAGACCGTGCTCGTAGGCCTAGAGGGGCCAGGAGCAGAGGGTGTCTTTCTTAGCATTGAGGCATAAGAAGTCCCAGGCAGCGCCAGGCGGGCTAGAACCAAGTCTCTTGCCTCTCGAAATAAGACACGATCCTGGGCCTGAACGGCAAGGATTTCCTTCCCAAGATGATACGTACTACATTGCTTTGAAGAAGCTGGGTGCGGCTTTCAGTAATTGCCACACTTGGTCACACACAATTTGGCTTTATCGTGTGCAGCCTTGGAGCAACTAACACATACTTCGGGTAACCACAATGAGGCGCATCTACAGGAGCGATTAGTATGGCAGAAGCGGTGCCTGTAGTAACACCTCCGCAGTGGCACGAATACCTTCACCCAGTAGCGATACCAACCGGCACGCACCGAATCAGAGAGCTTGTCACAGTCGAACATGACGAAGAGTGTAGAGGTGGGTCTCGAGACCCTTCCCTGTTTTCTCATCACACGTTTGACCTTAACCGTTCCAAAGTCGGCCAGCTCCAAGGTGATGTCATTTATGGAATAGACCACGAGTTCCCTCACATCAGCCACTCCTTTCACGAAGTTCATGGTAGAGTGCGGCATCACACTCACTGGCGTGACATCAGGTGTTCGAAGGGCACTGATCATGACCGCCTCGGAGTTATTCGACGGAAGGCTCCCGTCCAAGAAACGGGTCACCTTCTGCTCTCTAAAAAATCACGCTAACTAGTGCTTTCCTTTGATGGATCATTTTGCCCTTGGC
Organism: Ceratothoa steindachneri; assembly: GCA_963969495.1. Classification (NCBI taxonomy): domain Eukaryota; kingdom Metazoa; phylum Arthropoda; class Malacostraca; order Isopoda; family Cymothoidae; genus Ceratothoa; species Ceratothoa steindachneri. The sequence continues at coordinate 134,298,642 of OZ018326.1, forward strand.
CAACATGCTGCCCTCAGTGAAGCGAGTAACCGGAAAGCGTTTGAAGCCCGCTGGTTCAAAATTCCATGTAATCTCTGAACGAGGGGCCCGACGTAATCGAGGCTCCGCTCCACGCACTTACAATTTTGGTCTTAGTCTGAGACTCCCTACCCGGGGGAGCACCGGAGCCCCGGACATGCCGATCTTGGTGGCTTGGTTGCTTGCTTAAACGGCAGGTCTGCGCCGTAGCTCCCACGGAGGAATATGAGCCTCTAGTCTTTTTTTTCTTACGGTTTCCTTTCTTTTTAGGAGAAGAGGGTGGGGAATGAACCCACTTCTCTCCTCCGCCGGACGGAACCCTTAGGCCGGATGGCTGGCCTCAGCAAGATCCTTCTCAGCGATGGAGAAGGTCTTTTCTGTCAAACGGGCACTAGCCGAGGGAGGAGGTCCGTTCCCTTGTGGATCCTCGTTGGCCCGACCCATCTGAGGAGAAGCTTGCACAGGGGCGGTTCTGTGCTTGGCACCGAGCCTGCTTTAGACTCCATGTAAGATCCTACCGTCTGGGCCCGAGTCACCTCAGGGACCATGTCCATCTCAGAGGAGGTGGGCTCCATGTGGCCTTCCCCCAAGACATCACGGTTCCCATCGAGGTACATTTTGTCTCGTCTTGGATCGGCGAGCCTGCTTCCGTCTGGAAATAGAGTGGAGCAGGTACAGTGACCCCCTGTTAACTTGCTCTGCTGGCCAGTATAACTTTATACGGCACAGGCGAACGGGCCCTGTCATCCCTTGCTCTCCTAAGGGGGTTGGACCTATCAAGCCACTTCCACCGGGAGCGGTCAATTGTGGGCCGCTGGCGTGCTTTTTTGGTAGTTCCCTGGGAAAGTAAAGGGGGGACTGTCGGTAGTAAGAGGGAATCGCCTAAGGGCGCCTCCATAGAAGGGAGTGAGGGGGAGTGCCTTGCACCCGTAGGCTCGGAAGAGGAGTAAGCCTCCTCTCCGGTCAGAGATGTCTGGAGGGTCCCCTGAGGAAGCACAGGGCTGGGGATCTCATTTTCTGCCGTGGAGCTTCCCAAGACCGGCTCCGACGGTTGAAAGGTGAAGTGAGGAGTTTTTTTTTACTTTTAGTATTGGTCATGGTGGCCATATTTGTATCACGGGACGCATATGCTAATCACCCCGCGCAGTAGCCCGCTCTGAGAAGGGTTAATACGGGGCCAGCAGAGCCAGCTGCGGCCATTTGGGACCACACCTCTCGCCCAGTGGCCAGGCAGCCCTTCGGCATGGCGGCTCCACCTTGGGCTAGACGTAAAATTGATAGACCATTGAAGGAGAGAGAAAGGGTATGTGAGGAAGGTGAGGGTTGTTCAAAACACACCACCCTAAATCAGAGCTCAGGGGTGAGGGAACGTTGTTGCCCCCAGCCCCGATCTGAATCTGTTGGGTGAGAGAAAGTCGTGGGAGAGGTTGTAGGGTAAGTGAGGAAACAGGGTAAGAAGACAAGGTATAAAAAAGAAGAAGAGGCTCAGCTGGAACCCGACAGGGTGATGAGTCCCGTCAGCACGGCGGCTAGGAAAGCAAATCGCCTTGTACCATACGGGGACAGAAAATCGAGGTAGAGGGGGAACGATAAATGGAGTTAGAGGGAGGAACGATAAATGAAGGTAGAGGGAGGAACGAAACCGGGTTTTGCAAAAGTTCTGTCAAACTCAGTATTTTTTTATCTCTCGAGAGGTTTACGTGTGTGATAGAAAAAAGTTAAATCAAACAAAAAGAACTTCCTTTCAAGCACGTTCCATTAAAACGTCTTTTCCATTGTGTGCAGATGTGTCGAGGTGGAAGTGGAAAGAATCGAGATCCCTGCTCTCTTGGCCGCGGGCCAAAACAAGTCCGACATCGCCAAGCGGCTCAACGTCAGCCGGATGACCGGCCACAGAGTCGCGGAGAGGCTCAAGAACGGGGAAGACCTCAAAGATTGACCTCGTTCAGGTAGAACTCAACTTGTCAATTGTTTGGCTGTGAGAAAGGCCTTCAAAAGTGCTCCCAAGCTCAAAATGACTGCGCTCGCGAAGTCATGGATGGATTGATTAGACTCTGATCAATCCATCGTAGCAATTTCGCCATTGGATTAGACCCTAATCAATCCATCGTAAGTTTCTCCTTTGTATTAGACCTTAATCAATTAATCAATCGTAGCACTTTCGCCTTTGGATTAGACCTTATTCCATCGATCTTAACATTTTCGCCTTTGGATTAGACCCAGATCAATCCATTGTGCTAATTTTGCCTTTGTATTAGACCCTAATCAATCCATTTTAGCAGTTTTGGCCTTGGATTAGATCCTAATCAATCCATCTTAGCAGTTTCGCCATTTGGTGTTTACCTTTACTGATTCATTCATCTTGGTTACCGAGAGGTTTCAACTTAAAAAAAATATATACGATTTGACGTAATTGAATTTGTTTACAATATCGTTTTTCTTTATTTTTTAATCTCAATGTTTTGCCTATCATATATTTTCTGTTTCTATATGAGCTATAAATTGCTATTTTTGTGGAGATGGAGCCCCATTCAGGAGCCTCTTGTAGGAGTGGTTCAGATCAGTATGACTTGCCAAAAATGTGCCAAATAAGAAATCCAAGTCATAATTTATATGAAAATTGTTACACATTTTACCTCCACTCCAAAGTTATAAAATTTCAATGTGGAAACGATAAAAAAAATGGAAAGAAAAAATAATGTTTTCGTGAAACTCGAATATCTGCCAACCGTGAGCAAACTTTCAAACCTAAACAGTTTTCGTAATAGCTCTATTAAATACCTAAATCCTTACACGTCTGTAATCGGTACCGATAACGATTAGCTATTTTAGCACCTATTTTAGCAGACAAAAACAACTAATTTTTAAATTAAACATCGACAGTGAAGGGGTGGGTGGAAATAAATTATCACCAAATGCAATATTTGGCATCGCGGAGAAATCCTGAAATATGGATAATCGATTATTTGGGTCTCACAAGCCTCGGTGACTCGAATGAAAATTCCGTAGTTACGTCAATGTTAGTTTAGTATTATGTCGCGTTTTGGGAACGGAATTGGATGTAAACTAGTCCTAAATTTAGTCTTTGAAATACGTGGTGTAGATTGAATAGTTTATAAGACGTAATTTCACTCGTTAATTCACGCATCTTTGTTTAAAAACTATGGATAACATTGCCAGTGCGAAAGATTCCCTCTTAATTCGTTGACTGCAATTGCTAGCGGGTAGGCAGTAAAATATTGGTATACAACTAACCTCCTCCCTAAGGCGTTAACATTCAATGGGTTTTACCTAACAACAACATAAGAATAAACTATTAGTGTATCATATACAAGCCAATGGGCAATGCAATTGAATAGATTTTTATAAAACTAAACCAATAATATTAAATGCGACGAATGCAGAAAAGGTGATATAAATTAATGGTATTATTTTAATTACCTTAATCATTTTGTTTCATTTATTGGGGAACAATGGAATCGACAAACTGAAGAAACCATTCAAATTATGGTAAATAACTACGATCCATTAGCTACAAAAGTAAACGCAAATAATTTACATATGTTATGTATTTAATAATATATATATATATATATATATATATATATATATATATATATATATATATATATATATATATATATATATATACCAGGCAATGACTTGACTTCGCCACTCCTCCCTACGGAGGAAGCTTGCGCTTCGCTACTAAGATTAAAATTTAAAATCTAAAAAAAAGTAAAAAAAGACCCATGGTTAAATTTTTATCAATTTTCTGAACTTCGCCAATTATAATAATTTTAAAAAGGAAATCTAGACTAAATTTCCCCCCTTTCAAAATATCACGTTGCTAAAATATAGTTATAGAAGAAGATATATAAAAATAAATTTTCTGAACTTCACAATTTGTAATTCTGTGGGTTTTAAAAAATTCACAAAAATTCGATACTTAAATTTATTTCTGAACTTCATCATTTTGTGTTTTGATATTATAAAAGAATAATTAGAAATAACTTTGATAAAAAAATAAGTCATAATCAAACTAAGATGAAATTATTATTCAAATACTCAAAAAAATCCCCTTCTTAATTTATAGAGTTAGTGAGAAGATTATTTTATGAACTTGCCTCCGGCTTTAATGACAGCGTCAAAGAGGGACCGAAACCGCTGACTCTATATGGTACTTTTTCATTTCGGACATCACTTGGACAATGGCGGCCTTCATTGAAGCTATGGTTTTATGAGGATGTCAATTAGTCTCCCTTTCAACAGTGCTTCACACGTAGTAGTTCATAGGATTCACATCTGAGGAGTTTGGAGGCCACATATTCGGGGTTACATGATCGTAAAGATTGTCAGACAACCATTCATGGGTTACTAGGACTTTATGAGAAAGTGCCGAATCTTCCTGGACCAGGTATGGCCTTCCATTGCGTACGTCATCTATCCAGGGCTTGATAAATTTCCAGCACCCCCATTGTATCCAGCAACATTAATTATACGACCCTGTGGAAAAAAGTGGGGTGGCATGACACGACCTTCGCTTCTCACCACTCCTAAAACCATCACAGCTGCTGTAAATATTGTGTACATTACTCTGCGGACTTCGGAAGAATCTGTTAGGCTTTGGATCCTGGTCAAAGTTTTTTTTCGTCAGAGGAAAACCAAAGCATGAGAAATCACTATGGTTTGCATGTATAGCAACTAGTTATGAATGCATTTCTTTTTCATTTCTTGATTTATGTTATTTTAAAAGGTTTCCTGAAAATTAAATGTCCTCAAATTCCTCAAATACCCCTCGCCCCCTGTATATATATATATATATATATATATATATATATATATATATATATATATATATATATATATATATATATATATATATGAATAGAAAGAAAAGTAGAGGGATGACTGTGAGAACCACAGAGATCGGGGAGTGAGAGAGGAAAGTGTTAACAAAAAATAACTCAAGAGTCGATAGGGAGTTAAAAAACAGTGGCTAGCCACCGTTGCGACGTGTTTTAGAGTGTTTTGTGGGAGTAGTGGTGTGTTAGACTGGGGCGGCAGGTAAGGATAGGTGGGAAGGAAGAGGTGCTATTAAAGGAATGCGATACTCATGATACTGTTAACTCATGTATAGATAGGTGTTTGTCGTGGGTAGTCTAGTGTTGCTGGGTATCTTAACGCCAGCGCAGCCTGTTGTCTGGCATGTACATACTTAGGAGTATGTGGGGTCTCTAGCGAGTTTCCACAGCTGTCGTTTTAATCGGGTATGGGTGCATGTGTTGAGTGGTGTAACTTTATTGTCTTCGTGTAGTGTGCACGTGAATGTGTAACGATGATAGCGACATGTACGTTTCAGAAAAGAGTTCTGAATGCAATGTGTTTTCCTCTTCCATGTGTGACTCGCGGCTGTTAGTGTAATTGGTGCGTATGTAAGGAGTGGGAGAGTTAGTGTTTTGTATATGTGTAATTCGAACTCGTGCTTATATGATGTTTCGGTATAGCTGGAAGCGTAGGCATTTGTCAAATGTGGCCCCGAGTATTTTCGTGTGATGTTTGTGTAAGTCTTGTGGGTGCGGGTCAGTTAAGGTCTGGTGTTTATATGTATATCTGAATGTTGTGCATGTAGTGATCTCACTCACCGTAGTGTCCTTTGTGTCTTCAAAGGATTCGTGGCAATAGGCCACTTGTCCTCATATGCTGTTTCCTTGTTCAGTATTTTTTATGGTGGCTTGATCCTGTTTATATGGGTGAGTTATAGGTTACCGGTTTATGGTGGTATGCCGATTGGTTACTTGTTTACGGAAGGTGGTCACCACCTTTAGGTGACGATGGGTTACCAGAGTGCGGGTGTCGGCGAAGGCGATTAAGGTCTTACCGTCGAGTTTGGTCTGACTCCAAGTGTTCTTAAAACGGATAATCCGCTCGTAGACTGGATTCGAAAGGTAACTTAGTTGTAGCTTGGTAGAGGAAAGGACTCGGAAGAAAATGGCGGTTTTGGTAGGCTTTAATCTTGACTTATGGACTACCTCAGGTCGAGCAAGCGAAATTGTCGAGTCTTTGGCTATCAGTGTTAAGTTTCGTGTAAGTCTCCTTCCGCGTCAGATTGCTGGGGCTATAGACAGATGGATCAAGGACGAGGAACGGACTCGTGACGCGAATAATAATAATGCTACTAATGTAAAAGTCAACGAGAATCAAGAATTATGAATCATGAATCATGACAGGAGTGTTTTTGTCTATCTATTTATACTACCGTCATTGAAGGGGGGGGGGGGATGACTTCTCCTCATAATCTAAATGCGAGGCGGAGCCTATCGAGTCAAAGTGTGTTAATTTGTTCTTTGTTACGATTGCTGGGCGGAGTCAAAGGATGTGCGCCTTTGGCTTTATCAGGCCGGCATTCATAGCAAGATTGATTCCGTAGTTTCACAGGTTCAAGTAAAGTCTGGTTGGTCAGATCAGATATCGCCCTAGGTTTGCCCAGCTGCCTTCGCTATCTGTTTCTAGACCTTTCAGCTTGCATCTGTTTTATCATGTGTGTATGTTTGTACATCCGCGTGGGAACTCCAACGATTTCGCTTGCATCCTTACAATATTCTCTGTTTTTTTTCTTAATACATATTAAATTGCAGTTTAACATTATTTACAAGTATTTGCTTCGTTCGACATTGGTTCATTGTTACGACATGGCATATTATTTCAGTGTTCAATATGAGTGCCCAAATTCGAGATTTCATAGGGCCAACAGGGTGCTCATTTGTGAGGTTCCCTTTTGGGTCCACTCCACCTTATAATTTTGGCGCCACATATTTGTGCACGGCGTGATCATGTCAGGGCCCTAACCGGACACGAGAATAGTCTCGTCGTCAGCGTCATACAGTGTACGCAGTTTTCAGGTGGACGTGGAGTGTCATTGTAGATGCTAGAACTGTACCATGAGGTACGCCTGCGCGGTGTGTGAATGCGTGTGACATTGTTTTTGTATTTGATGTTACACCTTCGGTTGGTACGGTAGTGGGAGAGAAGCCTTCTGCTTTACATAGGGAGCTCCGTATTGTTGGCTAATTTCGAACGAAGTCCCTCATGCCGCACCTTATCCACGTCCTTACGGAGTGCGTTTTCTTTAGTCATGACTCTTGTGTTTTTTGTATCATGATAGTCACAACCGCTTGAGTCAACCAACCTCTTCTGAAATTATATTAACAGTGGAGAACCAACCTGATGAAGTTCTGCGAAAATTGCAGCAATACCAAACTGATACAGGAAGCTTAGTAACGTGTCAAGAGTGCCTTGGCAGCAATAAGAGCATTTATTCTTCGAGGCTTCCTCTCCAAGAAAGTGCGACACCTAAGGGATATGATGCTGGCCCACTCTTCGATGACGACTGCTTTTAATTGCTCATTGGAGGCTGGCTGACCACGTTTTATGGTCTCTTTCAGGTCCTGTTAGAGGGTTTCCAGTGGATTCATATCCGTAGACTTAGGTGAGCAGTCTATCACCTTGATATTGTTGCTCCGGAACCACTGTATGGTCGGAGTAGTCTTGTGACATGGCCATTTCTAGAGATGTATCGGCATAAAGGCAGTATGTAATCTCTCAAGACAGCTTTGTACTTCTCGGAATTCATGGTACCATCGCAAACGCTGATACAACCTACCCATGAACTTGACATGTAGCCCATAATATTGCAGATCAGTCGCCATGCATTACTGTTGGCACTATGCACTCTTGATTTTACTGCTCCCTGGCCTCCTGCGTACTCTAACTTTGCATTGAGTCGAGAACAACTGAAACGTGGAGTCGACATACCATAAGACAAGTCTCCATTGATTCATGGTTCAGTTGGGGTGAGCACGTGCCCAAGCCAGTCGATGTCGTTTCTGTTGAAGGTTGATCAGCGGTTTCTGGCGGCCTTCATATGACCTCGGGTCATGCGCAAGCAATCAGCGATGGACTGTTCTGATGGATGCACTGACCTAGCCACCCTCTGTCCATTCATGTTGAGCTAGATTGCGTTTTTTTTACCATCGCGAAGGCTCATGAAACACAGATACCTGTCGTCACGTTGCGTAATGACCGTGGGTCGTCCAGAACTAGGTCGGTCTTGGATGTTCCCACTTTCTCCGATCCTCTTCAATATTTCTGCAACACCAGAATGTGATACGCCGACCCTCTGGTCGATTGATCGACTGCTGATGCCCTCCTCATGCAACGTGCGTATCAGACTTCTTACCTTCACGGTAGAGTCACGTGTTATCGTCATTATCCGATTAATTATCTTTTCCTGTTGACATTTTTACTGTAACAAACTGCACTCTGATACCGGGATTTCATACATTTCAAGAGTATCGCCATTTTAGATATTTAAAAAAAAGATTATAACGAAGCTTGTACTTGTATTTTGCTTTCTATATTTACTGGACACATGCATACAAACGTACACCAACATATTTAAAATAATACCCAAAGAATAAGAAAAATTTCAGTTGTCCGAAAAATTTGGCCGCGGCTGGATTATTCATTGTATCCGTTTGCCATTGACATGTAATAAATAATGCACAAAATGATAGTCTCATTTATAATCCTTATAAACTTAACTGATCTTAGCTTATTTAGATCACTATAAGTCTCAACACCTGATTCATACTGTCCGATGCTGTCTCTATGTTTAACTTGGAATCCGAACTAAGGGTCGCTAGGACATAGGTCAGGCACTGGCAATGCTGCATCAACCTATTTAAATTGGGTTCCATCTAACTACGAACGATACAAACTGTGAGGTAGCTTCGTCAATGTAGGAAGCGGTATGTCCACTTCGCTAGTTCGTATCTACTTTTGGAAATTTTTGAAATGAGTTCAGCTCTAAGTAGATGGGGTTGCCCTGTAGATAGAGGAAAGTAGGAAAGGAAAGGGGGCAAAAAAAAAATAATAGCGTAGGCGAGTTGGCAACAGCTTCCCGGGTTGCTGGACCACTGTTAGCCAGCGGCGAATCCACTCCGCCATCCTGAGTCCCCCCAAAAAGACTCATTCAAACGAAGCTTTTAAGCCGCTTGCCTGCACTTCTCGTACGCTATAGCCCACACTTATTACAAAAATCTTTTGACACCCTTTCACTCCTTAAAGCTTAAGTTTGTTTCATATTCAATACGCCTGACTAAATATAGGGGGCAAAATATCTTTTAAGCTAATATTATTATTAAATAAACATTCGCTTTCAACAGATTCCCTCTCAGATTTTCGATTTTTCCTATTCATTTTGAGTTTTTTATTGGATATCCAGGTCAGAAATCTGGTGCATAAATTCGGTTGTTCACAACCGAGCAGTTTAACTACCCCCATCCCCCTGCCTCCACACCCCAAGATGAAGTTATTCTCGTCTGTTCTCGTGTTAAGTTCAGTATTGAGCTCCTTGGTGGCAGGTAAGTTTTGCCATGTATTTTCGTTTAGGCCTATGATTTATGGACTGAAAATACTCTTATCTGGAATGAAAACATCAAAAGCGATGTCTTTAATAAATTATAACGACGCTCCTCACAAATGATGAAATTACAGCCTACACGACGATTCGATCCAGCCCCTAGAGGCATGAAAAAGACACGGGTTCACTGAGCCACGGTGGGGAGAAAGGGATTTCACATGAATGTTCTAAGCTCTAAGGGAAATCGTACTAAATTTAATGGTCAAAGAACTGTTAAGTGTTTCTCCATTGAAAATGGGTTACATTTAAATGTGAATACACCACACAGTTTAACGCCTACATTTGTCATGCGGGATGCTGGATTAAAAGACGGAGGACATTGCATGAGTATTAAGTTTTAAGGTCATTGCAATGGTTTGTTTCAATATTTCTTAATGTCTCGTTTTTATTTTGAGGCAATTTTCCCCCAAGTCGCTGTTTTTTAACTTAGCACTGAAATCCCTTCTTGCCCCCCATCCCCCACACTGACCGTGTTTAATTGCCCCGAGGAACGTTTGCATCAGTTTGTTATTTTTCTCCCAGTGAGCTACATTATCTCTGGTCTCACCCCCTTGCTGACTTAACTGCCCCACCATTACTATTTTCTACCCCTAGTGATGCACTTAAAACCCTACGCTTTTCCTCTTATAAATTATCCACACTTCCACTTCCTACAACATAGTTTTTTTTTTAGCTTATTAACAGGTCTTACTAGGATTTATAGGTGCTTTTATCTCAACACCTTTTAGAAATCTTTTCCTGGTTCTTCCGACACAAACTTAAATTCTTGCACACTGATCGTCCCTTCTTCCTCTTTCCGTTGCCCTGACTCTACGGGTTTTCTAAACTGCCTCCCCATGGCGATACCTAAGACTGACTTCAAGTATAAAGTATTGCCTTTCCTTTCTACAAGATTGATTTCAATTATAATGTAGTATCTTTCCTTTCTACAAGGATGATTTACTGTGTGATTTTATCTTTTCTAAGAAATTAACTCTCTTCGGCTATTCAGCTGTTGACTGTCCTAAATCTTTTAAATTTTCCTTGCCAAGTTGACTCTGAAGCCTCGTTTTAAAAAATGCGGTTATTTACCGACCACCTGGTCACCCATTAAAGCCTCTTTGACGAATTTGGTGAATTTCCAAACGAGGTTCTTTGGGGTACGGAACTTTAGTCTAAACAAACTTTCGTATAAGAAGACTCGTCTTAATACTCTTTTTTTTTCTAAATAATCATTTGTCTAAAGATACTTCCGTCTTAGTACTCCCAGTCCTGTAGAAACTTTGGAAACAGAGGAGTGGCGACATACATTCAAAGCTAGTACCCTGGGTTTCCTGTGCAGAACTTAGTGGCATCTCACGTCGGCATACTCACCCACCGTCGAGAACGGCCAAGAACGAAATGAGAAACATTTTAGATGTCGGGAAAACTGGCCCCCTGCGAACAAGTACACAATACACTGTGTACGCCGTAAGGCGAGGACTATTCCATAGGCTTAAAAAGAAGGCTCTCTACAGGGTACGTGCGTAGAACACTAGTCACCAAGTGGAGACCTGTGTGTTGGATTGAGTAAAACTCTTGGAATATAGGATATGTTGGGAGGAGCAGAGCTCGCATGTGTATTCTAGCTTAGAACTAACAAAGGGGTGGGAAGAACAATATAAGAATAGCCCTATCAGCCCTGAAGTGTTGAACGTCACGGAACGATGAATATCCATGGCTTGGAGACAGGAGACACTTAAGTGAAATCTTTATGACGCGCAGCTGATAGTCTGTTGTTTGTATTTTTCCCCTAAAGAGATGCAGCGCCTTCTGAGAGATACTGGGCGTTCCTGGTCGTGTTGGATTTATAGGGGGTTGTATTTTGGCGTATGTTCGTTTGTAGAAGAGAGGTGCGGTATGATGGCGAGTAAAGTGATGGAGTCTGTCGTGGCAGGTATCGAGGGTTTGTAGGTAGTAGGCCTACTTTTGTCTTCCAGTCGAATTTTTTCTGACTCCCAAGGTTTCTTACAGGGAAGACGCTTTTAGGCTAGTTTCCAGAAGGTGCCTCGGTGATCACAGGTTGAAGGAATATATATATATATATATATATATATATATATATATATATATATATATATATATATATATATATATATATATATATATATATATATATATATATATATATATATACCTCTCTTTTCCAAGGGACGTAACCTCTTTTCACTTGACCTGGGCGCGGGGCGGAGCTAAAGATCGTAAATATGTTTGTCAGTTCCTTTGTTGACCGTTGGGCGGAGTTATAAGTGGTATGTGGGTCTAATGAAACTACATATTTTCCAAGTTGGGCATACATCCTGTATCAGAAAGACCGTTTTACATTTCACAGGTTCTCGAAAATTTTAACCGGTTAAACCACATACCACTGTATTTGTTTAGCCTGTCCTTGTTATCTATTATTGAGATCATTTTCGTCTGGCAGCTGTTTCTTAGCGTGCGTATGTTTGTTTGACTGCGTGGAAACTCTGGCTGTCCGCTTTGCTCAACTCATACTTTTCTTAATAAATATACAATTGTGATATATTATTTCTCTCTATTTTACATTGGTTCCCTAGTTATTACATGGCATATTATTTCATTAATTAATGCGTGTACCCAATTTCAAGATTTCCTAGATCCACTGACGCCCATTTGTGGGGTTCCTCGCTAGGCCTACCTATCCTCTAATCTGGGTTCCACAGGCCTCCTTTCCTTGCAATTCGGGTGCCACAAAGTCTCCCTCGAGTAATGGAGTAACATATACAAACACCTAATAAGTATCGACTTGAGGTAAACAATTTGTTGCATTAATAACGCTATACACTTACATAGCTTTGATGTTGAATATATATACATTTACTTAACAATTCCGTGTATTTTACTAGTTCCTCTTATTATACTATATGTTCAAATATAATACATGCTATATATACACTTTGGTACGCAGAATTATTATGTACCAAATATCGAGGCGATGCGAACAAATTGCTTCTTTACTTTTATTATCATACATAGATCAGGTCAATGAATCAACCAACACTAAACTAAAAAATGGAAGAATGCGAACCATGTGATGTCAATCGTGTTAACATTTTGGAGTTTGGATGCGGATCCTATACTGCGAACAAAACCTTTTTGTTTATATATACATTAATTCTGTATGCACGGAACTAAGAATACGGTGATAATTTTTTAATTAATATTTACATTGACTTTGTACACTTGCTTTGTTCTAAGAAAATTATCTTCATTCCTCTTACCACCGGACACTAGATTACTTTCTATTTACACATTAAATAAGCTCTGAATTTACATCTTTTTAACTAGAAATGAACTGAATTTGCACTCTAACCTGATATGCACTGGCATTTTAAAACTTTATTAGTATCATGATTAATATTTGAATACTGTGCTCGAACAAATGGCATGAGTTCGTATCTTGATTTCCTCCTGGTTCAGTGTAGGCCTTCATGAGCTGCGATGATGGGCGCTGTGTCCATATGTGGAGACTGGGCAATCTTTTGCCGGGTTAGGTCTCCAGCTACGTCCACCTGTCGCGGTTCATCTTAGCTTCTGCAGCTGCTTGCAGTGGTCCGGTTAATAGAAAAGAGATGATCTTCTTAACATCCTAATGGTCCCTTCGACGATGTTGACGGTGATGGAGTTCGCCAGGCCTAATTCTTCTTGAGCTGAGAGTAGGCTTGGAGTTGGCGAATCTTTCTTCTATAAGCGCTCGTTGTTCGTTGTGTGAATCCATTGTTCTTCTCAATCCCTTTTCTTTTTCGAGCGAAAGGGGTCACAACTTATGGAGTTAGGGGTAAAGGGGGTGCACGGTGCTAAGGAGGGCTCTTATTTTTTGGTGGAAAGAATTTGCCATGTCTACTTCTTCTCCACTCATGAGGGGTCACCGGTTACACTCTACCTCCTTGTGCGAGGAGAACCTCATAACCGGTGACAAGGCCTTATTCGGGCCTACCAGAGGTCTAGGCTAGAGGCTAAGGACGGATGGACGAGAGGGACGCTAATAATAACAAAATAGCATGTAAGCTATACTGATAGACGACTTAACTGATTCTCTTAATATCTTAGTCTCTCTCTCTCTCTCTCTCTCTCTCTCTCTCTCTCTCTCTCTCTCTCTCTCTCTCTCTCTCTCTCTCTCTCTTGATTGATTGATTGATTGATTGATTATTTAAGGGCTACGCAACTTCAGTCAAGAGTTGTTGTCGCCCGTAAGGAAAGGGAATGTGAGGAAGGTATGGGTGGGGATAAAGCAGTTTGTTAAAAACCCACCATCCCGGACCGGTGATCTGGGGCTAGGAAACATTGTCCCCTCCCCGCATCAGCCCCGATCCGGGATAATTGGCTGTGAAGAAGGTCAGCATCTACCCTGTGAAATTAGAGGCTGACCAGAGAAAGTTGTGGGAGAGGTTGTAAGGGAAGTGAGGAAGTAGGGGATGAAATACAGGCTGTCTGAAAGAAGGAGAAGAGGCTAAGCTGTTAGTCTCTTTTTTCTCTCTGTGTGTTTAATATATTTATATATATATATATATATATATATATATATATATATATATATATATACCGGGTGTCCCAGAAAAAAAGTTAACCGTACTTTGAATTAGTATAACTCAAAGACTATTGGAGATTTGGGGCTTCTGCAAAGGATGCTTTATTTAACAACTATTTATCTGTCGATTCTAGAAAGTCCATTAAATTCCCTTTTATGATATTGATACACTAATGGGTTTAGTGGAAACTATCATAATTATGTTTGCGCAAGGAAGTAAAATAATGAAACGAAGCCTAGGAAGGCTAGGCCACCGTGCACTTTCAAGAGAAGCGTAGGGAGCCTAGGTAGTCTAGGTAGCCTAGGACACTGTGTGATTCTTCACGCAAAGCCTAGGCCATTTTACAGTGTTTTTTCAGCCACGCTGTGGTATGGCCTCGTCATTATTGCTTACTAAACGAATCAAAGCGTTTCTGTGTAAAAGTTTACTTCCATAGACCTTTTTAAATCATGCAGTTAACAAAAGATCAACGTGTATTTGTAGTCACAAACTTAATTAAGACTGGCAGTATTAAACAAGTACAAGATTCATTTGAACAACGTTTTCCAGGTAGGTACCCACAAAGTAAGCCAACAATTTGGAAAAATGTTCACAAATACCAACATAAAGGAGCATGCTTAAATCTAAATAAAGGTCGTTCGGGTCGGATGAGAACCATAAGAACAACAGAAGATATCGAAAATGTTCAGATGACACTTCTTCAAAATCCACATGTATCAGTAAGAAATAATGGGTTACAATTGTCAAAGTCATCATTTAACTATATTATTAAACATGACTTAAAATGGCATTCCTATAAAATGCATGTAAGACCAGCTTTTTGAAACTGATTTTCCTCGTCGTAGACAATTTGTCGAATGGCTTCTCCATCAACCTGCTCGTTTCTTGGAAAACATTGTGATTGGTGACGAGGCAGCCTTTTTCATAAATGGAAAGGTAAATAGCCATAACATTCGGCAATAGCCATCGCTGAACCACCCCCTAGCATTCAACTTTGACACACGTATTTATCAGCAGTAACTGTCTCTGTGGATCGGAATATGCGGAAATGGCTATCTTGTCAGCCCATTGTTGTACGAGAATAACTTGAATGGTGCTGCATACCTGAGCATAATCAACGAAAGGATCTTCCCGGAACTCCGCCAGATTTACGGCAATCAATTCAATAGACTTTGGTGGATTCAGGACGGTGCACCAGCTCATAGAGAGCTTGCTGTATGAACAAAACTAAGAGAAACGTTTGACAACCGCATTGTCGCGCTAAATCATGCAATTGAATAGCCCTCAAGATCCCCTGACTTAACACGGTGCGATTATTTCTTATGGGGATATCTAAAGAATAAAGTGTATTCTACTCCACCACAAAGCATCAACCAGTATCACACGTGAAAGCAATAAACTTAAGGAAAATCACAAGTTAATCAAAAAAGTTGTTCAATCAATGGGATCATAGGCGCAACTGTGCTTGGAAAAAAATGGAGATGTGGAAGTGAACGGTGCTAAAAAAAATTAAAAAATGAATTTATATTACCCATATGAAGAGGTGGTTTTGCTAAAAATGGATTTAAATATATTTGTTGATTTTAAACTTCGAAGTTTCTTTATTTTACTTCCTTGCGCAAACATAACTTTGATAGCCTCCACTAAACTCATTAGTGTATCAATATCGTAAAAGGGAATTTAATGAAATTTCCAGAATCAACAGATAAATAGGTGTTAAATTTGTTTTGTTTTGCAAGACTCAAATGTCTTTAATAGGTTTTGAGTTATATTAATTCAAAGTACGGTTAACTTTTTTTCTGGGACACCTTGTATATATATATATATATATATATATATATATATATATATATATATATATATATATATATATATATATATATATATATATATATATATATATATATATATATATATATATATATATATATATATATGCCTCTCGTTTCCAAGGGGCGTGACCTCTTTTCACTTGACCTGGCGCGGGGTGAAGCTAAAGATCAGAAATATGTTCGCCAGTTCCTTTGTTGACCGTTGGGAGGAGTTACAAGTGGTATGTGGGTCTAATGAAACTACATATTTTTCCAAGTTAGGCCTACAGGTCCTCAGAAATTTTCACGGTCAAACCACATACCACCCTGTATTTGTTCAGCTTGTCCCTGTTATCTATTATTGAGATCATTTTCATCTGGCAGCTGTTTCCTAGCGTGCGCATGTTTGTTTGACTGCGTGAGAACTCTGGCTGTCCGCTTTGCTCGTCCTCTACTTTTCTTAATAAATATACAATTGTGATATAGTATTTCTCTCTATTTTATATTGGTTCACTACTTATTACATTGCATATTATTTCATTAATTAATGCGTGTACCCAATTTCAGGATTTCATAGATCTACCGGCTCCTATTTGTGGGGTTCCTCGCTAGGCCTACCTATCCTCTAATTTGGGTGTCACAGGCCTACTTTCCTAGCAATGCATGTGCCGCAAATTAATTTAGATTGCAACTTGTAAAACGAGAATGATGGAAAACGCCTTTAGTGGCGGGCTAAGACGTTTCTATCAGGCTGGAAAATCGTTTACCTAATGTTTACTTACATAACAAACTCATAAGACCTTTTGAAGGATGAGGTGACCATAGGTTGTTATATAAGTCCAAAGTCATTATTAATTATAGTTTCGGATACACACGTATACAAAAATTATCCAGCTGCATGGCCGCATATAAGCTGTGTGGTATTTTTTTATTTACTCATTATGCGTAGGCTACAGGCTTGAAGCTGGATTGTAGCTTTCTACATTACAGGGAAATTTTTAGAGATGTTAGTTTACTGCCTTCACACCATAAGTGGTTATTAAAACAATCATATCACTCAGTTGATCCATAGATGTTGGATAGATTCAGTTCAAGAAACATTCTCATGTCTGTTGGAGTTTAAAAGTGTCTGGTGGCTCTTGAAAATCTCCATATTAAACTAAAGCCAGCTTGTGATGAAAGTGCTTATCTACTAAATCAATTAAAATTCTGAATTATTTCATATCACCTGATGTTGTTGCCAAAGGATCTCCCTCTACCCAAATATCTCCTGTGGAAAATCGGAATGTGAAGGTGACAACCCAATACCCATTGCCCCCAGTTGCTCTGCCGGGTATCCTACGAGATTTTAAGCATTTGCCTCGGCAACAAGAGAGATTTCTGACAGAACTCCGTGAGTATATTTGGAGGAGTTAAAATGTTGGAAAGAATGAGACTTCCTATATAAGGTAATTCTAAATGCATTCGGGTTTTTAGTCGCGTGCGAGTCTAATCGCAAGCGACTCTACATCTCACTAGGGCGGTCGGTCGGTCCCCGTTTTGCTTTTTTTTTGTTTTTGTAATAACAACTATTCCCGCGATTCTAACGAAATTTGAAAACCTTATTTTGTTTTACATTCTCTTTTGAATGATAGAATCGCCAATGTCCTCCCTAGGTTAGTCCTGGAATTTTTGAAAGTTTTGAAGGTCGTAAGGTCATAAATCAGAATAAGTGAGAGCACGTGACTTTTTGGTCAGCAGACCTTGTTTAGTTACAGGACATCTCTGTGCCTAATTGGGAGAGTGTTTTTTTTATATAATGGCCCTTGATTTTGATTTTTAGTCGCGTGCAAGTCAGGTCGCGAGCCAGTGTACATCTCACTATGTCGGTCGATCGGTTCCCGTTCTGTTTTTTTGGGGAATAACATTGTAAATATTCGGCCGATTCTAACGAAATTTGAAACCTTATGTTGTTTTACATTCTCCTTCGAATGCTAGAATTGCCAAAGTCCTCCCAAGGTCAGCAAGGAAATTATTTTGTTTGGGCAATTTTATCATAACTATTCGGCCGATTCTAACGATATTCAAAACCATTATGTTGCTTTACATTCCTTTTCGAATGATATAATTGCCAAAGTCCTCCCAAGGTTACTCCAGGAATTATTGAAAATTTTCAAAGTCGTAAGGACATAAATCAGAATAAGTGAGGGCACGCGACTTTTTGGTCAGCAGACCTTGTTTAAACTTGTACCTCTTTTGTCTGAAATTAATGCCTTTACCTACTTTTTATCGGTAACTAGAAATAAAATGGTGATATCTAACCAGGGTACCTTTACTAGGCGGGGAATGAGTTGGTTAGCCAATGAAAACAAGAATAATATGGGCAATCTAGAGCTGAAAATAACTGCAGCAGCGAAATCTCAACCCTTTAATTATAAGGGGCGGAAGAAAGGTGATTCGGAGTTTTTAATAAAAGATTTGTATAAGAAAACAGGAAAGTTTTATTTTATTTTAGTTTTATTGTGGCGGCCACTGACGAGGGCATGGCCGCCAGATCCATGAGAGCAAAAATATGAGCTTCAGTAAAGTGTGGAGAAGGGCTTTGCAACCGTGGGCCTCGGGCGACTTACTTAGAGTTTGAGTGTGGCTTGTGAATGCATTTAAACCATAAAAACATGTTTTAATGATTAATTAACACGATAATTTGTATCAACAATGATCCTTTAATTATGGAAAGGTCAAATATGCGATCCTTTATCAAATTTTTAATACCAATGCGGCCTTTATGCCAAGGTCATGGTAACCACTGATTTTGATTTATTCATTTATATTTAGTGAAGACAAAATCCAATCCAGACAATCTTAGTAATTGTTTTGATTTGTTTAGGATTTCTGAAAAACGGAATGCCGCAAGTAGACAGGTCGTTGATTCGCAAGCGACGTTCGCAAGTGGACAAGTTGATTCGCAAGAAACGCTCGCTAGACTCACCAAACTTCATGTAAGTGCCTATCACCCTGTAACATAATGAGCTTAACTATAAAATTATCGTACATTATCACTACTTTAAACCGAATGAACAGTTTTACTAGGTAATATGTTTCTCTTGTTGTTGCAAGGCCATCAAAACTCAAATTCATGGGTGCTGGAATGAAAAGGGATCTTCGCCGCCTTCGTCGTGATCTTAATTATGGCCTCACCCGCGAGGAAGTTCTCCCTCGTTATCAGCAGCAGCAGCAGCAGCGTATTCCCGAACGGCTTTTGAATCGACCGATGCCGGAGGAAGAATATAACCGTCTCTTGCGAGGGCTTAAACTTCTGGATGAACTTGCTCAACAAAGGAAACAGGAGCATCTCTCTCCATTGATGGCTTCTCAACTACCAGAAGAACCACTTCTTCCATCTACTTCCAGGTAGTATCTTCCAGTTATATTTTCCCCAATCAAATGAACATGAAATCTAAAATCCTCGCTTCCACATTTTTGTCCTGCTTTTATGGCGAGAGTGATTCCTTTATTAAGGTTTCTGCTGCCTCTTGCTCAACAACATTAGTAAATGCTTACGAATAGGAGAAATGGAGTGGATGAGAGGATTTTGAGTGGTGATCACAAATGCAGTTACATTAAAGAGATAAAGCAATGTGACTGGGACAGAAGAGAGGAGGTTGTCCATTGAAAACTGGGAGCCTTCGTCCAAGATTAGATGGAAGTGTTGTGGGTGAGGATAGGAAGAGACGAAAGGAAAAAACTAGCAATAAGGGTCTACATACAAAGGGCACTTAGCTAGAGTGTGAGAACCCGTGTCTGGTGCGTCAGCAGTACATCCTGGTTTTGATCGCGTGACATGAGATGTCCATGTGTTAGGCCTGATATAAGTGGATCAACACCACCTCCCTATGGTGGGGGTAGTTGCATGATGATTTACAGTAATTTTGAAGGTATTTTATAACAAGGAGTTTAGTGAGGGTTGAGGGTCATTAAACATCAAGTTATTGGTAGTGGAATATATTCCTAAAAATGCGGCAGATTATTTAAATGGAAGAGAGACAAGACAGAGAGAGTCATAAGCTGCCCTCGCTTTGCTTTCCAACGAAGAAAGGCCAAGCAAAATGTGACCCTTTTGATTTCTAACCTCATTCAGGTTAGGAATAGTCAGCCAACATATGTGGTGCTTCAGAAGTCTGTGTATATAACGATATTAGAGAGAAGGAGAGTACCAGGATGAGATGAAAAGCCACCCCAACCAGAATATCATATTAATTCAGCAAATTGTAAGGATCATTCTGGGAGACTGGAAAATCCAATGAAAAAGTAACGCCGCTGCGTTGTCTCTGCTACAACAGCGGTGGACGAGCTATGACAAAAGCAAGACCCTTCAGAAAATACACCTTTGTCCTGAGAGTTTGTGGACGCATAGCTCAGGAAGTCAACTTCGAATACCTATCGACTGGCTTGAAATGTTCAGATACAGGGGCCACATCCAAGAAGGGACTACCGATAAGGGTATCTGGAGGACAGCGAGTGATAGACTACGGTGTAGAGGGAAATCACCTTCAGTAGGTGCCAATGGTGCTCTAAGGAGAGGCCTACGGATATCGTGATTGGAAGAACCAGGACACTCCACGATAACGAAGAAACACTTCCGCCGAGGTAAACGCAGTCGATCAGAAAGAGAGAGGACACTGCATTCTATTCGAAGGTTGATAACGGGAGAATAGGGAATGATCCTAAATCAAACCTCTGGCTATGTTGCTGGATTAACCCAGGTGAGGTGGAGGCATATACCACGCCGCTAAAGTCCATCATATACAGAATTAGGGTGCTGTTGATGTCGATCATAGTGCGGCGATCAGTAGTATATGTTGAGCTAGAGAGTTGAATTAAGAAATTGAAAGGGGAGTTGTAGGAACAAGATGGGCCTCGGGGAGATTCTAACATACCCTGCCATCAAAAATGAAAAAAGCTGTCCTAAAACTTTACTGGTTCAAGGCTAAAATGGGTAAAGGAGTAGGCCGACGCGACGAAAAACGCCAATAGCAACGAGTGCAAAACATGATAAGAGGTAAAATAGGGAGGGGTAAGAATGCACCTTGGGGGTTGCTTTGATGGTTAATTCCACCTATCGCGTGACCAGAGGTGGAGGAATTTTTTCTTCGAATTTAAAGTGCATAGTACCGAGGACGAAGCCTGCTGAAAGATTGTAGGAAGAGATCTGTAAAGAAGGCTGGGAAGTTAGAGAAAACGAAATGTGTGGAAGATATATAGCCACTAGTTTTCTTGCAGAGATTGTAGCCGGGAGGGCAAACTTCAGGTGTTGGGGCCGGAAGGGCGCACACACTTCTAAAATGACACCTTCTATCCCTTTACCGGCGCATAAAAATATAGATCAGGAAAAAATAGATGTCGAGAGGATGTAGTAGAGGAAGAAAAGAGGGGGAGGGGGCACGCAGACGCAGACATGTTAAAACCTACCACTCCAACTAGAGCAATAAAAAGGGAGGTGAAGAGTTCATCCCCGAACAGGGATGAATTGAACAAAGTATTTTTTTTAAATGATACGAATCGCAATTCTTATATAAACTAGGGGGGATATCCGCCACAATTCACACATTTGAACTTGCACGAAACTTTGTCGTGCATGTCCCAAGAGAACTTTACACAGATATGGAATGACTCAATTTTTCAATTCGATCAGATTTAATAGCATTGCCGATGTAATGGCAGTGATAATACATCGATTCGGGAAGTCTATCCAGGTTAAATTCGAGGAAGAGTGTAGGGTTGGGCTTAGAGACCCCCCCACTCCTTCCTCAACACTCTACCCTTACCGTCTCCTCCTCGCTCAGTTCTTGAGTAATCGCACGAGTTTTTCCATGTGGTAGCGATACCAGCCAGCACGCACCGACTCAGAGAGCTTATCCAGGCCGAATTTGATGAAGAACGCCTGGTCGGGTCTAGAGTAGCTCATATGGCGACTTTCAGCAAGATAATAGCTGTTTGTGTCTAGACATCCCTCCTTCCTTGACACTTGCTCTATCTAGACCGGTCCCGGGTTGGCAAGCTATCTTTCTTAATATCCACGAGAGAATACCAGTTCCCTAATATATATACTACCCTCTTTACAAAGTTCATAGTAAGGTATGAGGTCATTTACAATGATGTGCCACTTAGCGTCCGGAGATCTCACAGTTTGGCACTATGGGCAGGGTTAGCCACATTAACCAAAATGGTGGCTACCTTCCGAGAAACGGTAGACTTATGGTTCCTTACCAAGGAACACAACTAGAAAAGCGGTGAGCTATATCTCGAATCCTGCCGTTCCAGCCTATCCTAAGGGTTTCGGACCTCTCAAGGGTTACCTCCCTGGGTATGTTAATGACTGTGTTCGCACCTATCTCGCATCCACACCCACCGGAAATTACCCAGCAGACGGCCTATTTCAGAAGGTCCTTGACGATTCCCCAAAGGCGGCAGCTCCCAAATGAGCATTCAGAGAGGCAGGCAGGATCAGGGGAAGATCTCCTTACTAAGTCGAAAGGAGAGTCAGGTTCTGAAGATGTCATTTGACATACTCAGAGATGGGGCTATTAGATTTTAGGCTGGTCAACCCATTAAACACAGATATGGGGTTATTGGGGCATAAACCACACATCCCATTACTCGCGCCCAAACGCCCATGTCTCCTAAAGCCTGGTCTCTGCAACTTGCGGTTGCTGTTTGTAGAGGTTCCAAAGTCTCTCTTCCGACAAGGCATGAGGCTGCTGCTCAGGTCCCTAATACTAGAGAGGAGAGGAATAAAAAGACGGTTGCTATTTTTTAAAAAGGTGTTGATGAGTAAGCGCCCCAAAGCACCAGTTTCTCTTGGTAGTGACCAGTGATGGGGCCGGAGGGCACAATGTCTTCAATATGTCAAACTGCGCTATGTTTGGCCATTCTACACCTGACATATCCGGGGTCACAGGCGCCAGGAGGGTGTGCCTCTCCTCTAGATGACAGGTGTAACGGTCTACATCGGAAGATTAAGGATTATAATCATTGCAAACTTTAAAAGGAGGAGCCATATCCAAAACAAGTGTGGTCCCAATCTCAAACTTGTGTGAAGATAATCCTTCAAACAGCAACTAGTGAACTAGTCGTTCGCCTCCCACCCAGATATAACAGACAATGGGAAACCAGGATAGAATCAAACGAATAAATGCCGAACTGGATCTAAAAGTACCTCAAACCAAAATCAGCATGAGTAATCAACTAAACCCTTAAAATACGCCCTCATTTGTCAAAATGGTAATTAATGTATCAGCAGTTTAGACAAGGGTTTAATTTAACTTCCTAAAACACAAAGGTTCAAAAATAAATAAAGTAACAATGGGACCTTTAGCTCGTCATCATGGTCACACAATTCCCAATCACCACAATTCACTCACCCCCAACTTATCTGCTTAGCGAAAATCGGCAACAATACAAGTAAACGAACTATATAAATAGTCGCATTTAGCTCCTGTACTGGGTAACTAAAATGGAAAGATACCCTAACCGGATAAGGATTTTTCAGAAATCCCAAACCTTTAAGGCGTTAAATATATACCAAAAATAGTCCCCATAAGATCCGATCTAAACAAATACACGAATTAAGAAAATCTAAAACTTAAGCAACAGACTACAAACGTTAAATGATCGCTCTATCCTTGCCAATGTAGAAGAGGCAGATAGCTTAATCCTCAATCCAAAGGGATTTTAAAATATTAAATTAAAATTGAACATAATATGATCAAATTAATTCGATCAACTTAAGGTCCAAAGGACCCGCTCACACTGGCTAGCGATAAGCAGGTTAAACAACGTCTCCGTTGGTTAATGATTTCGCAGAAAAAAAAGAAGCTAAAACGTTTAAGATTAAATCCTGGCGAAAGGCCTCAATAAGGCAACAAATAGGCCTTTTAAAGGAAAGCAATGCCCGTTTTAATACCGGAAAGACAACGCATTTCTCTACCCTGACAATTCTCAGTAAGTTATCGAGGTGAAAATTTTACAGGGTGGTTTGAAAGTCTTTCGTTACCCCTTGTAAGTATTGTTTTAATTTTCTATTTCAGCTGGCTGACACGAGTTCCTACAGTTTGGAAGAGAGACTGATGGCAAGTGTATGGGCACATGATCGTGTGCAGTTTGGCAATAGAAGGGAGGATGTGCAACATGAAGGGGGCAATGAAAGTGAATACACTAAATCCAGTACATGTGTTTGGTATTATTATATTGTTCCTCTATTCTTCTTATTACTTTCCCCCGTAAGGGGCGTGGTGATTTGCCTTCCTGGACGCCGTGTTTACGGGACTCAGCGACCCGTCCGACCCCAGCTTAGCCTCTTCTCCTTCCTTCAAACAGACTGTGTTTCTCCCCTTACTTCCTCACTCGCACAACAACCTATCCCACAACTTTCTCTGGTCAGCCTCTATTTTCACAGGGTAGATGCTAACTTCCTTCTCAACAAGCTATCCCGGATCGGGGCTGAGGGGGAGGAGAGGACAATGTTTCCTAATCCCTGAACACCGGTTTGGGATAGTGGGTTTTTAACAACCTGATTCATCTCCACCTATACCTTCCTCATATCCCCTTTCCTTCTCACTTAACACTCTATCCTTTTTATGCCGTGCCCAAGATGGAGCTGCCATGCCGAAGGGCTGCCATCACAGGCAAGGAGGGGTGGCCTTAAATGGCAGCACTTGGCTCTGCCAGCCCCGTACGCACCCCTTGCAGAGCGGGCCACTGCGAGGGGTGATTAGCGTTTGCTTCCCGCAGAAAGAATAGGTCCACTTCACGATCGACGGAGCCGCCCTCGGGCAGCTTCCCTAAGAAAATGGATGTCCCCCCCGCCCTTGTGTTCTCGCAGGGGAACCCTCCGAATCTCTTTAACCGGAGAGGAGGCTTACTCCTCGCCTTCGCCTATGGGTGTAGGAAACCCCCTCACCCCCTTGTCTGGAGGTGCCTTTGGGTGCCTCTTTATCCCCAGCGGCAGTCCCCCCTTTATTTTCCAAGGGAACTGCCAAGAAAGCCAGCAGGAAGCTCATAGCCGATCGCTCCCCATTGGAGCGGCTCGGTAGGCCAAACCCCCTTAGGGGGAAGAGGGAAGACTAGCCCCTTCAGTCGCTTCCCTCAAAAGAGCTGCTGGTTCGAATCTTAAACATAGCGGGGGTCAAGGCCTGTGCCTTCCCATATTAGACTGGTGAAAAGTCTTTCAGGCAACCCAACCTCAGACGGCAGGGCCTTCTATGGAAGCGAATCCGGGCTCAGCGCCAAGCACCGAACTCGAGTCCGGCCCTATGCAAGGTCCTCCTCAAACGGATGGGGTCTCCAAGGCAGTACAAGGAGGGGAGGGATCTCTTCCTCCGACTAGTGCTACTGCGACCGCCAGGACCTTCTCTATCCTGGAGAATGACCTTGCTGAGGCCGGTCCATCCGGCCTGGGGGCTCCTGGCGGCGCAGGAGAGAAGCGGGTTCATTCCCCGCACTCCTCTCCTAAAAAGAAAAAAACAAGAAAAAGACTAAAAAGACCCGGGACTCCTCTCCATCAGCCGGGGCTGCGGGGACGGATGGGTCTGCTGCCCCATCGGTAAGCGACGAAGCCAAGATCGGCACATCCGGCCAATCTGACCGCCCGGGTCCGGAGCCCCTGATTAAGACCAAACGTGCTAGTGCGCCGAGCGGAGCCTCGATTACATCGGGGCCTCTCATTCAGAAACTACCCGGCGTTTTCAAGCCTCCTGGCTTCAAACGCTTCCTGATTATTCGCTATAGTGATAACAGCATGTTGGCTAAGGGCAACAAGATCCATCAGAGGAGAGCTTTAGCTAATGTGATTGGTGGAGAGCCGAAGGTGACCCGTTTCTCGGACGGGAGCCTTTTGGTGAATGCATCGAATCCCTCCGCGTCGGCCATGATTATTGCCCTTCGGATACTTGATGGCCTGTGAGTGTGACGCTGAACTCTACCATGAACGTCGTGAAAAAAGTAGTTGATGCGAGGGAACTCGTGGACTACTCCAGAGAGGACATCACCTTAGAGCTGGCCGACCCTGGGGCGGTCAAGGTCAAACGTGTGATGAGAAAACTAGGATGGGATTCGAGACCCACCCCTACACTCGTCGTCACGTTCGACTGTGACAAGCAACCTGATTCAGTGCGTAGCGGGTGGTATCGTTACCGCGTGGGGGCATTCGTGCCACTGCAGCGGCGGTGCTATTACTGCCATCGCTTCGGGCATACAAATCGTTCCTGTCGACGTGCAAAGTCGGGATTACCCGAAACCTGTGTAAGTTGTTCAAAGGCCGCATACGATAAGTCCAAGTCGTATGTGGTCAATTGTGTCAATTGCGGAGAGCCACTTCCGGCTTCTTCCAAGGTGCGTATCTCCTTGAGAAGGAAATCCTGGCCTTTTAGGCTCAGGATCAACTCTCATTTCGCAAGGCTAAGGACTTGGTCCTGGCGCGCCCGGCGCTACCTGGGACGTCCTATGACTCAATGTTGCTCCTGGACCCTCCAGGTCAACGAGTACGTTCGTTTCCACGCCCATTCGAAACCCTTCTGCGGGTTCTACCCACCCCGGGTGCTCCCCTAGTAAAGCTTGCAGCAAAAAGGGTCCACACCCAGCCCCAACTAAAACCAGGCATCTCCCTTCTTCCCTCAGTGTGTCGTTAGAATCACAGTAGGCAACACCCCTGAAATTGGTCGCTAGGCCATCTTCCGGCGTTCCTAAAGCTGCTCCCCGAAAGGAGGACAGCAACAAGGGAGCTTCGGCTCCTTGGCCCACGCCCAGTGGTGGGCTGGCTGGCTCGTAAACGGTACATCTTCGAAAAGAGGGCCCCACGCCTACAAAGGTTTCGAGGCGGAGGGAGGAAAAGACTCGAATGGCGAGCCCAACCTTCCCTAATAAGTCCTCGAAGGCGACAGCGCCTTCAGCGCATTGTCAGGCCAACAGCGCCCGGCGTTCTGCCTCCAAGAGGGTCTTCTGTTCGAAGAGGGCCCCTGCGTCTCCTCTGAGCTAGGCCTGGAGGGCATATTACTTCAATGGAATTGCCGCCGACTCCAGGCCAACTGGGAAGAGCTGCGGAGGCTCGTCTCTTCCCGTTCCCCGTTAGCTATCTTTTTGCAAGAGACCATGCTGGGCACATGCCCCCTGCCCACCCTCCCGGGGTATAACGGTTTTACTACCCCAACACCACGCGATGGGGGTGGGCTAGAGGGTGTGCAATTTACACTCAGCATGATGTCTTCGTTCTTCTCTTCGCTTTAGATAGCTCCTTTCAGGTAGTAGGTGGGCAGCTGCACCTTGATAGTAGGTATACTGTTATTTCCGCGTGCACTCCACCAACAGCCAACTTCGACGCGGGGGACTTCCGCCGCGTCGTTGAAAGGTTGCCGAAGCCCTTTCTCTTGTTCCCCCTCCCTCTCTGGGATCTTTTCTTCAGGGGTTGTTCCCAGAGAGGCTCTGGCCTTCTCGTGGCGAGGGGGGGTCAGCCCTGGGCCCCCTAGGGGACCCATGGTGCTGCCAACAAGACTTTTAACATACCCCTCTTTCTTTCCTCCTCTATTACGATCTTCCACTGCCCTTTATTTCCCCCTCTTCCTTCACCTATCTAGTGGTCCTTATCAATACCCGACCTCTGCTCGTTTAATGGATTGATTCTAAATTGTTCTTTCATGAAGGTGAAAGAGGCTGGGCATCTCCACCGCCTTCGTCTACCGAATGCCCAAGGAGAAACCCATCGTTGGCCCCTTTTCTCCGTGCGTAGGAGAACTCGGGCAGCCTCTTAGGGTTACAAAGATGGTGTGGTGGATCCGTATCCATTCTCCAAGAGGACATACCGGACGTAACTGATTGCATAGTTGCAGTAGTGCCGGGCCCTTGTAGGCCTCTATGGTGGGGAGCCCCGAGGGAGAATGCGAAGTTTTTTTCTTTTTGCAATGGCTAGCCATAAACCAAAAACCTCCCCTTCTCGTAAGGGTTCTCGTGCCAAACGTTCCTTAGCTTCCCTTTCAGCCTTTCCTCGCTCGTTGGACCCCTATTCCAACGAAGTAGACCCAGATCTTGATTATCCTCGCTTTCTTGTCATGAATTCATCATCTGACATCCCACTTGCAAAAGTCGATGTGTTTGACGTCAATGAATCTTTTGAGTCCCGCTGTGGTGAACCCCGCCGGATGTGGTGAAGAGGAAGTGGTGATGTCGTAGTCGAGGTGTCATCCCACTCTCAACACAACCTTGTGCGAAATCTATCTTCGATAGCTGAAATTCCAATAACTGTCTCGCCCCATCCGCGTCTGAATTTCGTCAAAGGTGTCGTCCGTTCAAACGAACTAAAGGACTACGACCCCACCCGCCTTCAGAGTAAGCTCAGTACCCAACGTGTGACACACGTACACAGGGTAACTAAAACATTAGGCTCCACTAAAGTTCCAACCGCCACACTGATTTTAACATTTGAACGACAAGAACTGCCGCAGTATATTAAAGCTGGGTACCTTCGTGTCCCGGTAAGTCCCTACATCGAACTACCCAGACGCTGCTTCAATTGCAATCAATTTGGAGATGTTGGCCGAGCTTGTCGGCACTCTCGCTCCTGCGTGAATTGTAGCTCTGACTACCATGGCCCCGAATGCACCAAAACGCCCCACTGTGCCAACTGCGGAGGTACCCACAGTGCCGCGTCGAAACTCTGCTCTATATTTTTATATGAAAAGGAAGTTCTCGCTTTGCGCGACTCCCTACGTCTAGATATAAGAGAGGCCCGCCAGCGTGCCCGAGCACAAACCTCGCCACTCGGCCGGCTCTTCTCTGAAGTTTTACGTGATGCTGGACGAAACCGACCATCACGCGTGAGTTCCGACCGGCCTGAAGCACTTCACCCTAGATCTACTCGCGGCTTCGAAAATATTCAGAATATGCAGTCGAAGCATCGCTCTCATACCGAGAAAATTAATGTAAGCCCCCTCTCTCCAGCAGCTCTAGCTGGGAAAGACGCTCAGGGTGAGACGCTTGAAGACATCAGGCGCTATTTGAAAGAATCCTCAACATCGACCAGTGAAGGATCATCCACCCGGCCACGAGACTCAAAGCCCAGTGGTAAGAGAAAGGATTCCTCACCTGGGTCATCGACCACCAATAAGCGGGCGGCCTCTGGAGCCGACTCGGCCGAACCCCGAGAATCTCCAATGGACTCCTCCCCTATGGTTGAACATTCTCTGCCCTTAAGTCCGTCTCGCCCTTCACAGGACGTAGGCCCCATCCTGATCCAAACGATGGCAGAAATACACCCAGCTCCACACACCTCGCTCAGATCACCTGTTCGCCCCGCTCACCCTTCAAACCAAGATCCGATTGAAGCAGTTGATACTCCAACATCACCAACTGCGGCGGTTGGACCAACTCCTCAGACACCTAAAATACCCTCGACCCATGAATCCGGATCTACCGGCCGAAAATCCCTTCTTGATCTTCCTTTTCCGCCAGGTTGCGAGCCCGAATTACAATCAAGGGCCTCGGTCGGTTCTCCAAAACCCACGAAAAAAAACTCAGTTACTACTCCATCTAGGATTTCTCCCCCTGCAAAAGCAGGATCCTCAAAATCAGCTCTCCGTCTCCCAAGCTCTTTGGGAAGAACCTCAAATACATTATCGGCCTCAAAAGAGAAAAAGATATCAACAGTGGTATCTAATCGTCACACATAATATCTTCCATTTTACAATGGAATTGTCAAGGAGTTCTTCCAAAGTGGGAAGAACTCAAAATTCTTTTGACGACTATCCACCCCGCTGTTATTTGTCTCCAGGAGAATAAACTGGGTATACGGCCCTTTCCGCCGGTACCCGGTTTTCTCACTTTCAACTCTATTGCTCCTGCTGGAAGCCCCTCTCATGGAGGGGTGTCAATCATGGTATCTTCATCCTACCATGTTTCTCTCATCTCCCTACATACTACCCTCCAAGCTGTTGCTGTGAAGGTTTTTCTTACTAAGCTTTTTACCGTTTGCTCTATTTACCTACCCCCTTGTTTATCATTGTCAAGATCCGACCTTTTAGAACTTATAGACCAGTTACCCTCCCCATTCTTATTACTAGGAGATTTTAACGCCCGTCACCCATACTGGGGTGACATCACTGGAAATGCCAAAGGCAGTGTTTTAGAGTCTCTTTTATTATCTGACCTTCTTTGTGTTTTAAATACTGGCGATTTTACCTCTTATCATGTCCAGACGGACTCTTTTAGCTGTGTTGACCTTTCTGTTTGTTCCCCTGATTGCTTCACGGAATTTCGATGGTCAATTCTTGACGATCTCCATGGAAGTGACCACTTCCCTATTGTTTTGTCGGCCCTTCAAGTTAGCCCTCATACAACCATGCCCCTTAAGTGGGACTTAGGTCATGCAGATTGGGAAGGTTTCCAAGAGGCGTCCTTCACAAATGCATCTTTGGGGACCTTCAATGGAGTGGACGCGGCAGTAAAATACTTAACATCTACTATCTACAATGCAGCAACACAAACCATCCCACGGAGGCGACCTGTCACGGGCCGCTCAACCGTGCCCTGGTGGACTTCGACGTGTGCAACAGCTATCAAAAATTACAAGTTAGCCCATGCCCGATTCCGAAAGAACCCAACTTTGTGCAACAAGGTCGACCGAAACCGAGCTCGTGCGCTTCGCCAAAGAACCCTTCGTCAAGCTCGCCGAAATTCATGGCGCAGATACGTTTCATCGATCTCCTCTATGATACCTACTGCTAAGATCTGGAAGAGGATTAATAAGATCAGGGGCCGTTATGCTAATCATCATACCCCCACACTCAACTTAGACGGTTCCTTGGAGAATGACGGCCTGGCGGTCAGCAATGCTTTTGCTGACCATTTTCGCGCCGTCAGCAGTGTCAGCCGTTACGATAAGGCTTTTCAATCCTACAAATCAAAGGAAGAATCTCATTCTCTCAACTTCACAACAAAATCTAACCTTCCGTATAACGCTCTATTCAGCATCTATGAGCTGCAAAGCGCTTTGTCCCTTTGCAGATCTACTTCCCCTGGCCTTGATGAGATCCATTTCGACATGATTCGGCACCTACATCCACACTCTACTCTCTTCCTGCTTGATTTGTACAACCTTATATGGGTGAAGGGTTTTTACCCGTCATCATGGCGCATTGGGATCATCCTTCCCTTTGTCAAACCGGGCAGGGACGGGTTGAATGCAGATCACTACCGCCCTATAGCTCTCACCAGCTGTTTGAGTAAGTTGCTGGAAAAAATGATATTGGAGCGCCTAAACTGGTTCCTAGAAGCCAATTACCTTCTCTCTCCATTTCAATGTGGCTTCCGCAAAGGTCATAGTACCCTTGACCTACTATTACGTTTCGAGGGATCGGTCCGGAAAGCTTTCTCATTAAAGCACCGAGTCCTGGCCATATTTTTCGATATTGAGAAAGCCTACGACACAACATGGAGATACGGCATCTTGAAGCAGTTATACGTCTGGGGGATGAGAGGCCTTTTACCTTCATTTATTCAAAGTTTTTTAGCATCTCGATCCTTCAAGGTACGTGTTGGAGACGCATACTCTGACCTGCAACCCCAAGAGGAGGGAGTTCCTCAGGGCAGTGTTTTAAGTGTCTTATGTTTTATAATTGCCATCAATGATATTATTTCGTCTCTCCCAGAAGGTGTGTCGGCAACTCTGTTTGTCGATGATTTAGCACTATACTGTTCCTCACCTCGCCTTTCATCAGCAGCGCGTCGGCTACAACTGGCGGTCGATGCTGTATCCAAAAGAGCACAACTTAAGGGATTTCGCTTTTCCACGACCAAAACCAAAGCAATGTATTTTCACCGAGGCAGAGGGGTTCTTGTTCCGCCATCTATATCCCTACAAGGCGAAGAAATAGAGTTCGGCTCCGAGTTTCGGTTCCTTGGCGTAACTCTCGATCCAAAGTTATCCTGGTTACCACACCTACGCCGCCTTCGAACAGGCTGTCTGCGGGCTCTAGACATTTTGAAAGTCCTCTCACACACTTCGTGGGGCAGTGACCGACAAACATTGTGGACATTATACACAGCCTTCGTTCAATCCAAATTGGATTATGGCTGTCAAATTTACTCATCGGCTTCCCCTTCAGCCCTTAAAATGCTGAACCCCATTCGAAACCTTGGAGTTCGCCTTTCTAGTGGAGCCTTCCGTACTTCTCCTGACAACAGCCTTTACTTCGAGAGTGGGGTACTCCCTTTGCCCTACCATAGACTTCAAATCTGCATGCGATACCTCTGCCGAGTACAGCAAGCCCCTGTATCAGAGGTCTACAGATGCCTGTATGCTGCCGAATCAACGGCGGCATATGATAAGTTGCCATCTTTACCCCACCCTTTGAACCTTCGCATAGGAGATCATCTCTCTAACCTGGGTGCTCCAAGGGTCCTTACCCTTCCATCCTTACTGACCCCTAGGTGGCGTGCTCCTCTCCCCACAGTATGTACCAACATGTGGAGCCTGGAGAAGTCCTCCATGGACCCTCGTATCATTAAAAGCCTGTTCTTAGAGCATTCGATCTCCCACAAACAATGCTGCCCACTCTACACGGATGGCTCTAAGTCGGACCGTGGCGTGGGCGCCGCAGCCATCTACCCTGGAGGAGAATTCTTAACTTTATCTTTGCCGCCAGCAGCATCCATTTTTACCGCTGAACTTTCAGCAATCCTTTTAGCCTTTAGACTCATCCAAATCTTACCTTTTAGTGATTTTGTCATTTTTTCCGACTCAAGGAGTGTCTTACAATCAATTAGATCTTTTAATGCGTCCCATCCCGTGGTCACAGAAATTTGCAACTGGCTGATCCAAAATGCATCCCGATATAGAATTATTTTTTGCTGGGTTCCTGGGCATGTGGGGGTCCTGGGCAACGAGAAGGCTGATCGGCTGGCCCGCTCAGCACATTCTGTGTCCCCTGAGAACTCTGCTCTGCCTTTTAGGGACTACTTTCCTTCAATAAGAAAGTATATTTTTCAACTGTGGCAGAATGAATGGGATGACTGTTCATCATCCAAACTATACAAAATAAAAAATTCTATCCGCTCTTGGCCCTCGAGTCGTCATAGAATGCGGTCGTTGGAGGTGGCCCTTTGCCGAGTTCGCATTGGCCACACGAGACTTACTCACGGCCATCTTGTTTCGGGCGATGCCCATATCAGCCCTCGCTGTCGTTTTTGTGGTGGGGACCAATCGGTTGCCCACCTTTTATTGGATTGTAGCCATTTTACCATTCTCCGATTGTCCTGTTTCCCGACCCTTTTAACTATTCCTCAACACACCCGTCTTCGATTCATATTATCGGAGGAATCTTTTAACCCGTCGTTTTTTAAATTTTTGTCACAAAGTGGTCTCCTCCACCTTTTATAGATGATATTTCTCGTTTCGCCCTAGCGGCCATATAGAATCCACTTGGATTGGGCAGCAACCCACCGGTAACTTATCTTAAATCTTAATCTTTCTCTTGTTCGAAGATCTAAACGGTAGACAACTCCATCTGGGGAGACTACTCTATAAATCCCCGTGGCCAAGTCCGTGCCGACCTGATCGACGAGCATGAGATGAGTATCCTAAATGTGGATGAGTTTACGCATCCATGCTTCATTTTCCTGCCTCGAACTATTTTTGTGCCCTCCAGATGTACAGCCTGATTTTGATTAGGGGTTGGTCGATGACCTCCATGGTAGTGATCACTTTCCCAGTTAAATATAAATTTCTGGGCCGCTGCCGCCCTAAAACGTGCCTGGGTGGTGCTTGGCGCGGGCGCCGTGGTCTGCATTTCAGGAAATTACTTAATTCTTTATCTCATTCGAGGAGTTTAGGTAGGTAGATGAGGCCGTTGAGTTCTTCCCCGGCAACCTCATCGCCGCGGGCCTAACTAATATTCCGTTAAGATCTGGCCATTATGCACGCCAACTACTCCCGTGGTGGTGAACCTAGTGTGAGACGGCCCTCAAGCAGAAGCGTTATTCCTACATGCGCTATAAGCACCACCTGAACGATTTCAAGGTCGGTGAATTTCATCGGGCTAGGGCTAGGTTCCGCTATATTTAGAAGCAAGCCAGGTGCTCTTCTTGGCGGGTATACGTGTCTTGACTTAACGAGAAGACCCCTTTAGCTGAGGTGTGGAAGCGAGTCAAAAGGATTCAGGGCAACTTCTCGCAGGACCCTCCTCCCGTTCTCCAGGAGAATAGGACCACAATCTCGGACCCCGCGTTCGTGGCAGAATCCTCTGCGACCGCTTTCTCCGAATTCTCTAGCCGAGATGCTGCTCCGCCAGCATTCAATGCACGTTGTGATATTGCCGAAGGCCGCCAGCTAGACATTAGCTCCAGAGAAGGAGAACCTTTCCACGATAGGGTTACTTTGAGTGAATTGCGCTCCGTTCTTGCTTCGTGCGCAGACACCGCCCATGGTCGGGACGATATCCCATATGCATTGCTTCGACCCCTGGATAAGCGAGGCATGGCCATTCTGTTAGTTTTGTTCAACAGGATCTGAGTGGAGGGTCTATTCCTGGATTCCTGGCGAATCTCTACTGTGCTCGCCTTTCGCAAACCGGGGAGAGATCACTCTACTCTGGCCGGTTTCCGCCCAATCTCTCTGACCTCTTACGTGTGCAAGTTGATTAGTCTTTTTATGGACAGCGGAGGCCGTCTGTCTTCTGCACAATGCGGCTTCTGTAAGTTTCACTCTACGTCGGATGCTTTGCTCCAATTGGAAAATGCCGTCTGCGAGGTCTTCCTTCGTAGACAGCACTACGCCACGGTGTTTTTCGATCTGGAGAAGGCTATTGATACCGCATGGCAATACGGCATAATGGAGACTCTCCACACGATAGGGGCCAGGGGACGCCTACCAATGTTTATATCTCGGGGAGAGCCCTCTCCGGCCCAATGGAGCAGTAAAAGGGTCTCCCGCAGGAAAGTGTACTCAGTGTCACATTCTTTGCCCTGAGCATCAACGTCATCACCTTGGTGCTGCCAGAAGATGTTCTCGCTACGCTCTACGTGGACGACCTTTCGATTTCTTTTGGCGCGGCCCAGATGCCAACTCTGGAGCGTCGACTCCAACAGGCATTGAACCACATCTCTCGCAATGGCGAAGCGCACAAGTTTTGGTTTTCCTTGGCCAAAACTAAGGCAGTGCACTTCTGCCGCCATCCACGGCTCCACCCTGACCCATACTTGTTTCTTAATGGGTTACGCCTGGAAGTGGTTGAATCGCACCGTTTTGTTGGTCTTGTATTTGACCGATGCCTCACATTGGAGGATCCTATCCGCAGCCTTAGGGTCTCTTGTACTCGCGCCATAGAATTTCTTCATTCTGTGACATTTAGTGCTTGGGGCGCTGATAGGGCTACTGCCTTACTTTTTTATCGATCCTTTGTTCGTTCGAAGCTCGACTACGGATGAGAGTTTTATGCATCCGCAGCTGAGCGTGTATTGCGGAAGGTGGAATCGATCCACCACACCAGCCTTCGCCTGGTGACCGTTGCCTTCCGCACTTTCCCCATTGAGAGCCTACTAGTCGATGCTGGGAAGATGTCACTCGCTCTAAGCCGTGCACAGTGCATTATTCGCCTGTACGTGCAAGCCTGGCGCCTCCCCCAGGCGTCAACAGCTCTCACTACATCCGCAGCTGATTTCAACCGTGCTTATGCCGCCGAGAGACGCCAGTCATACCTTAAGCGCTTTAGGTTTAGGGCTAGGAAACTCCTTCGAGAAGTAGATATAGCTCTTGGGCCGGTGGCGCCCCTGGTTCTGCCCAGGACGCCACCCTGGAGAGTACTACTTTTTGTTATTTGTCGCCATGCCTTTGCCCCCAAAGCTTGTACTGCGCAGGGAGTATTACGCTCGACCTTTTTGAAGCATACCTCGTGTCACGCTGGAACCGTGCCAGTGTATACGGATGGCTCCAAGTCCCGAGAGAGGGTCTGCTTCCACTCCGTTTCCCCTCTGTTTGAAGTTAGTGGGGCTCTGCCAGGCGCTGCGTCTGTCTTCACGGCCGAGCTGCTGGCAATACACCACTCGGTATGGGAGATTACGCGACGTGCCCTGTTTGGAGACCGGATTGTGATCTATAGCGACTCACAAAGCGCCCTGAGTGCTCTCGGGGCATTGGAATCTCCGCATCCCCTGGTTCGCAATATCCGTGACGCCACGGTTCGGCAAGCCGGGTGGATGTCGAGATTATCTTCTGCTGGGTTTCTGGACATGTAAGAATTGCGGGGAATGAGCGCGCCGATGAGTGCGCCAAAGAGTCCGTGAGGACTCGGCGACCGGACCTGCGTTTCGCTCTCCCTCACAACGACTACATTACAGGAATACGGGCAGCTTTTCTGGCTGCTTGGCAAAGAAGATGGGAGACGGTCGAAGGGAACTTAAAGTTTCGTGCCATTGCGCCGCGACTGTTCTCATGGACCTACCCCCCAATGTCGCTAAGGCTTCAGGCAGCTTTCTGTCGTCTCCGAATTAGACACACTCGCGGGACGCACCGCCATTTGATGGAACGCTTGCCAGCGCCCTACTGCGAAGACTGCGTTGTCCCCCAGACTGCTCGGCACATTCTTGTTGAATGTTCCAGTCTGGAAGATCTCCGCGCACTTGCCTGTCCCAGTACCGGGATGTGCGGGGTCGCTACCACCTGTCCATTTTACTTGCACATTGACTGGTGGACTTATTGACTTTTGGGGGTATGCCGGCCTTCTCTCGTTTATTTAACTAGGTGGGGTTTTTCTTGTTGTTGTTTTCTCTGTAGGTCGCGCGTCCCTACTTCGGGAGGAGGCGGACCTCCTCCTGATGCTGAGCCTGATTCCTGTTGTTGCCTTTTTTTTTTGTTGTTATTATAAAGTAGCCTAGTACTAGGCTGTGCTGTGGTGAGTATGACGACTTGTGCCCAAGTCGGCAGTAGCTAGATGAGCTCCTAAATATATATATATATATATATATATATATATATATATATATATATATATATATATATATATATCTTATTACTTTCCGGTAGGGGGTGACAAGACTTTAAGACCACCCTGTCGTGTTCACATCTAAAGAAAGCGATTCTCCAATAATGAATTTTCTGATTTCGCCAATTGCTAAATTAGTAATAAATTAATATTAAAAATGGGATTAAGGCCTCAAAGTACTAAATCAACAAAGCAACAAGTTAACCGCACTGGTTAACAAAGCGAGAAAATATAAATAAAAGTCTATTTCACCCCCTTCCTCCCTCCGTAAGTTTTCGATTCGAGCGTGTCCGTCCCCAAGTGTCGCGTTTTCCGTGGACGAAAGGATGAGTGGTATTACTTTTCGAACAATTCAAGGGGAAACCTAGATATCTATTTCTAGTCGCGTGGACGCGATTCTATAACTTACTATGTCGGTCCTTAGGTCGACGGTCAGATGGTAACCATTTTACTTTTCAATGAGTTTTTTAAAGTTTTGAAGGTCAAAGCCCAGAATAATTTATAGCAGCAAGCAGCTTAGGACTGCTGACATTGTTTTTAATTCCCTGCTGTTCAAAATTATGTTTCCGACTTTAGCTCTATTAAAATATTCCCGACTCGGATCCGACCAGTGATGAGTGGACGAAAGCTGGTCGCCAAATAGCCTGCGAAAAGGCTTCTAAAGCAAGTGTAAGGAAAAGGTAAAATAGAAAATGTCTAGGGGGAATAAAATATAGGTAGTCACAATCTAGTTTGACTATTTGTGTCCCTGGGGCTAGAAGGGCGTGCTGCTACCCAAGCTACCAGGTGTAACAATCGCCTTCAGCCCGACCCGATGACAATGTATCTGGATGAGACACGTGAGAAGCGACGATCAGATGATCCGAAACTCAAGGTAGGGGTAATAAGTTCACGGGAGTAGTTCTCGTTATTACCACAAGACCGCGCTCAGTTACGAGGTTTTGAGGTCAATATATGGGTAACAACTACCAATTGACCTGCGACGAGTGAAAGAGAGAAAACCGCTGAAAAATGACCACGAAACTAACTGGTAATCAGTACAGAGCCGTTAAATACACCGCGAAGAAAATAATTGACAGGAATCTATGATCTAAATGGATTACCATCTAAATAGATTGAATTGCTTTCAAAGTAATTATTTAAAACGCTTTACGTGTCTCCAGTGGCCTAGCTGAGCAGACACACCCTTTCAAAATTAACTAAAGTTAAGCCACATAGGACGTGGTTAGTCGACGAACGGAGTCCAGATTCGGGTCGACTTTTCGGCCGCTACGATATGCGGTACCGACCCGTGGTTCGAATCCCAGTTAAAATGGGACTGCCCTAGCTCAATGACCTTAATGGTTATAAAATGGAGAAAAACAAGTAAAATTGAGACTATGATCACTTTACTCTGGTGACCTTTGATGTCCTCTTCCCATAAATAGAGCTCTTAATTGAAGGCCGATTTTTTCTACAATTGCTTAGTAACGGACTTAAAGCAACGCTGCTAAGAAAACAGCCTACCCGGAGAGTCTTGTGAAGTTTCTTCACTTTATAAAAGAGAGATAAATACATTTTTTCCAAGAAATATTTAAAACTAAATGAGCGCTTAAAATTCCCGTTGCTCTCGGCCATCGACCGCCGTGGGAACCTGCCTCATTTCTGCCGTTCATTAATTTCGTCTTAACTATACCAGCCAATTGGAACTTGCATAATTAAGGGCTCAAAGTGTAAAACTGGTTTGATGACTAGCCCACAGCGGAAGCATGAGCCAGATTTTTTAACGAAATGGGACTTAACTGCAACCTTCGGGTGGAGGAACCGACCAGGACCACAGAGGGAAGCAGCTCCTGTCTCTGTGTATGTTGGGTGTAGTTATGGCGTAAGTACCCGAGGGGTGGTGACAAAAGGGTAGTGGCAGTTAATTTGGCTACCATAATTCACTTCCCTTGAGGTGCTCAATCAGGACCCATCCATCCATCATCTTCCTTTATCCCGGCAGTGTCTGAGCGGGGGACCAACTAGAAAATGGGAGGGAACGTTCAATTAAATTTTTTCGGAAACATACCGATTCTCGCCTATACCTCCTTTACCACTTCACCTCATTCATTATTCACGAAACACATCAATTACACTTTCGTCGCAGAAAGAAGAAAATAAATCAAGAGATAGCGGGAAGAGTGCAAGAGAAGATCATGGAGACCCTCACTAAGAGGGTCTCCCTAAGGACCATACATGGAAACAAGGCACCTGAGAAGAGCAAGCTTTGCGAGAGGCTATCCGCCGTACTCAAAGTGGCACTTGCGAAGCTAATAGAAGTCTCTTCTGGTTTCATCGCGATATGTGCTGAGACCAGAGATGTGGACAGGCTCATGCCCAAAGAGGAAGCGAACACACTAAGGACCATCGGCCTTGAGGCGAAAACCCCCCGCAAGTGGCAGCTAACCGAAGTGTGATCTGCCGCAAAGTGGAGAGTTGGGTTGACGAACACTCGGCCGACGAACTCAAGGAAGAAATCGAGAAACAACATACGTGGGCGAAAGTTCGTGAAATTAGTAAATTTCGTGAGCGCGCACACGTATTTAAGATCACACTCAGCGACGGAAAGGGCGAGAAACGCGACGACGGACGGACTCCTGGCATTTAATATAAGAACACTATGAGAAAATACCTATCAGGAGCGGTTCCATACCATACATATGTGTCTTGTATGCTACAAACTAGAACAACATACGTCAGCAACCCACCCCGAAAAAGAAAAACTGGGGTGCAGTGAATGCACTGTAAAAGGACACAGATTTGACAATTGCGAAAGCACGAAGAAAAGTTGCCTCAATTGCAGCGGGGAGAACAGGACTATGGCCTTGAACTGCCCCAAACGAAAAGACATATTATAGAAGAAAAAAAAGGAGCAATGGAAAACCAAAGAAAACACATACGCGGCGCTGAAAAGCCAGGAGATGCCACTAACGAGGGAATCTCCTTCAGAAGCTCGCATCAATGGCGACCTAAACTCACGAATCCTCATTTGCATTGCTCATGCAAACGTAGAAAACGAGGTCAAACCCTATTGCTACAACGAGGTATTTAATTCTTTACCAAAGGCAAACGGGCTCCCGACAATGATTATGTCCGCAAATCCCGACTGCTCGAAGGCATTTAAGGTCTTAATAATCAAGAACCACGAATTCAGAAAAGCTGGTTTGGATACTTCCGAAAAAAACTCCCTCTACGGAGGAACCTGAAGAGGATGACGATGACAAGGGCCCATGCACTCGCACACGAGCGACGAAGAGCAAGTCAAAAACTTCCCCTCAGAAGAGCGAGAAGCCTGGACACACTCAAGCTGTCCCACAGGATAGAAGAAGAAACATAAGAGGAAACACCAGTAAATAACATCGCATCATGCAACGGACGCACTGAAGATATTGGAAATTAACACCAACGGGTGGACGACGAAAAGAGCTCTTTACGGAGCACGGGATCGACTCACGTAATTTGGAAATGAAGATCTGTAATTACAATGTGTTGATCACAAATAATTCGTAAGAGCGGTACGACGGAGCCGCTATTGCGATTTAAAAAGGGATCAAATGCAAGCAAATAAGAAATCTTGAAGAATCCGATCTCGCGATTGAGGTCGAACTCGACATCCGAAAATTGCTCCTCGCCGCCGTATACCAACTGCCAAGGAGACTTTTTACCTCTTCAATCTCTCACTGGTCTATCTTGGCAGACGAACCCCCACGATATTAATAGGGAATCTGAATGCCAGATGTCAGGAGTCCGGCTACAGAACCTTCATTGGGATTGGTAGGAGCCTCAACACTTTTCTGGACAGAAACATCGTCCAGCGAATTGGCCCTGATTTCCCCATCTTTGTCAGAGGAAGGTGTGCCACAAAATCAGTCATATGTTTGGCCAATCGTCAGCTGCCGTTTAATTACTACATGGAACCAGTCTAGGCACCATGTAGTGATAATATAGGGTTCATACTTATCATTAACAGAAAGCCTATACAAGTCCAAGCTGTAGTTATAAAAAAACTACAAAAAAGCAGACTGTGCACGGTACGCACGTCTCCTTGAGGATTGTAATCCACCAGACTTGTATGAAGCAATTCTCGAGGAGATCAAAGAGGCCCTCGACGACCTTAACAGCCATCTAATTTTCGCGGATAGAGCTTGTATCCCTAAATCCGAATATAGGTCCATCTCAACCTACAGATGGACTGAATACATGAAGGATTTATACCGTGAACTGAAATTACTGTATGAAATCAACATCAGAAAAGCATCAATTGACTCAATACAACGAAGTAAAGGGATCAAAGAAGAGCTCAATCAGTTGATCCTCGAACAAGAGTAGAGACGCTGGGACGATGCGATTGAAAGCCTCGATCATGCTGCATCTCCCGAAGGATTTATGGAATAAAATCGAGCATCTAAAACTTGAAAAAAATAAAATGGAATTAATTAACGAAGATGGAAACATCGAACCAGAAGAAAGGAACATCGAATAATATTCCGTAGTTATTGGAAAAAAAACTTCAGTATAACTGAAGAAGAGAACGAGGATATAGAGTTCGAACGTAAAATCATAGAAGAGTTTAATTCCCAAATACATAGGACGCACCCGCACCACCAGGTGGATAGACAGCGCAACGAAAACGCCGAAATTACCGAAGAGGAACTACTTGGCGCGCTCCACTCATTCCGTCAAAAGGCCCCAGGCCAATCGGGGCTAACAAAGTAAAACTTTGAAAAGTAACCAGCGAATATCATAGAAGGAATGAGAAGAATTTTTAACGCCTGTGTTAATACAGGATACAAAACGGCCAAGATGATTTTCTTGCCGAAGCATGGAAAGGATCCAACGTTGAGAGAGGGAATGAGAAGAATTTTCAACGCCTGTGTTAATACAGGATACTTTCCCGATGATACAAAACGGCCAAGATGATTTTCTTTCCGAAACATGGAAAGGATCCAACGTTGAGAGAAAGATACCGGCCAATTTTACTCCTGGAAATTGGTAAGAAGCTCTTCGAGAAAATACTCAAAAAATGACTGGTGTCTCACGTGGAGGAGAACTCACTGT
Source organism: Ceratothoa steindachneri (assembly GCA_963969495.1). Lineage (NCBI taxonomy): Eukaryota > Metazoa > Arthropoda > Malacostraca > Isopoda > Cymothoidae > Ceratothoa > Ceratothoa steindachneri. The sequence goes on from OZ018326.1 coordinate 134,340,601, forward strand.
ACAATCCGTACCAGTTTGGGTTCAGAAAAAAACGAAGTACGGAGTTAGCGATAAATGTCATCACGGAAAAGCTCGCCCAAGCTAAAAGGGAGGGGGAGTTACGTGGACATTGTTTGTCGGGGTGTATCAAAAGCGTTTGATAAAGTGCAGCAAAGGGACTAAGTGAAAACTTAGAAATAATTTTTTGTGACTATGGCATGGAGAGAGAGGCGTATGTCAGTTTGGGATGCGTGGATGAACCGAAGTTTCGGCTCAATGCGGGCCTCACGCAAGGGGGTGTCTGTCCCCACTCTCTACTTCTCTACTCGATATACACCGCAGATGTACCCCCCTGTGAACCCTACCTACCTCAACATTCAATACGCCGATGATTTCAGCTAGATAATCAAGTGTCATTGGCGTAACGAGCCTATGTAAACTCATATGACAGCGGCAGAGATCAAAAGATTAAACATCTACGAGTCCAAATGGAAAATAAGAAACAATCAAGAGAAATTCAAGGTAGTCCCCCATTGGGAGGATTCTACTATCTGATGTCATGGTTGGGGGTAGACGCTATCCTTACACCATAAAGTGCAATGTACTCGGAATGAAGATTACTTCATTCGGGTACAGGAAGCACGTCGAAGATCGAATTTCTAAGGCCTCGTCCGCAGTCAGAACTTTATTCATGTTCAGGAGAGCAAGAAGATCTACAATGCAATTATAAGATCTACGCTGGTCTATCCCGCTTCCGCCCCCTAATTGTGCCCCGAAGACACAAAAGAAGAGACTACAGGTCATGCAGAATAAATGCGTGTACCTAATTATGGGTACATGCAGGCAAGAAAGAAGACAAGAAGAGCTGCATAGGACGCAGGAGGTAATCCCATTAACATAGCCATAGAAGAATGGAAAAGGAATATGCAGGAACTGGTTAATCAGGAAATGAATGATGAAATCATTCAAATGATTAACCAGAACGAAAGTCGCGCGAGATTTCCAAGCTCCTCTAGCCTAGTGGCTGGTGGAGAAGAAGTGCCGTTCTATGCATGAAAAGTATGTTGAATACCAAAGACGAGAACAACAGACCGAATAAGACAAAATAATACCGAACCATGAAAACCTCATCGAACTTGACAAAATATACCGATTAAGACTCAATAAAACCGAATGAGACAAGAATAAAGAAGAAACAAAAACACTAAAATACCCACACTACAAAATATACTAAGCACAAAGTTATAAGAGAATTGATTACAAAAACAACAGCAAGTGCACATTACACATCTAAAGAATATTAAGATTTTTAAGACAAATGGCTTGGACGCCATAAAAAATAAAACTTTATCATAACAACCGAAAAAACACAAAAAATAATGAAAGCGATACGCCTGATCATTAGGTGCCTTGCATCCCTTTGCATACCTTCTCTTTTCACCCCTTTTATTTCTTTCTATCTATCTACACATGCTTTTGTCCCCTACATATACACACACACATTAATTCGTAATTCGTAGCTCTTAATCACTGCTCAGTCACAATTTGAAAAACTTACTCTCACCAAGAGGAATTTGCTACCAGAAAAAGGAGGTAATGGCGAGGGAAAGTTGAAGTTGCCGTTGCCTAAAAACGTAAGTTTTCACTTGGCAACTGCATACCTCCCCCTCCAACCCCTTCAATGGAGTGATGACGCTCAAATGCACAGGACTGCCATATATCTCGTTTCATTCCAACTATGCTATTCTATGTGAAAGGCATAATTGGATGCGCCGGCAAAAGCAGGTTTGAGGACTAGCCTAATCTGGAACCGGCACCAGAGGCACCCTGACAAGGTGAAGAACTGCAATCTCTGGGAAGAAGAGTGCCCCCTCTATCTCAGGGGTCCAACTAGGACCACGGAGAGAATTTACACATGTCTCTGTGTACACCGGAAGCAGTTCTGATACCCAAACCCTCGAAAGACAGCACTCCCGGTTAACGATGGTTGATTCCGCGCTAACCAACTAAAGGTCGTCACATTTCACACATCGAGAGGGTCCTCAGGGCCCCCCCCTCCCTCATTAATCATCCAGCCCATTTGGCAGTCCATGTTCACTGAAGCTAATTCACAAAGCGGGGGATACCTACAAGTAATTTCAAATAATAACGAAGGTTTTGATACCGAAAAAATCAATACTAAGGAGATCTTAAGAAGGAATCACCAATCCCGAGAGGGCCATCCTCGCGTGAAAATAGCGCAAAATGGATCAACAAGGATCCCGCTGCGCACCATCAGCGGGCACAGTAGACCGAGCAGGGAAAAGGTGTTCGAGGTCGTCTACGGACGACTGAACATTGGCATGATCAGGTCACTGGATGTTGCCACAGGTGATGTGATTAGTGAAAAAGAAAAAGACGTGGAGGCAATAACAAAGAAGGACGTTGTGGAGACATTTTGAGGGATCGGCCTACAGCCTGCCATTCTATCGCAGATCCTGGCCCATAGGAGCGTCGTCTGAAAGAGGTTGGACCTATAGATGGCGAACACACCAAGGAGAAAATAAGAGAAGGGATTGTGAAGAACCAGAAGTGGGCAAATGTAGCAGAGGTCATCAAGAATTTACCCCATACAATTCTGATTCCGATGTTATAAAATGGAACAGCACGCCACAAAAGACTGTAAAGTTCCAAATTAGGTATGCTCCAAGTACAGCGAATCCGAGCATCATTAGAAAGAATGTAAGAGCACAAATGAGAAGGCCATCGAACAATGGCCATGGCCCTCCAAATGAAAAAAGAGCCCATAAAGAAGAAAAACCACCAAATCAAACAGGAGAAGGCAAGGAAGAACAACAACACTTACAAGTTGCAAAGCCGCCCTACTCAGAGGCAGAAACAAAAAAAGACTTGCCTTAAAATTGGAAAGTAGAGCTCAAGCAAAATCATGACTTAAAAAATGGCATGAGCGAGATGTGGTTCACGGATAACTCTCCATTAGGGAGTGTCCTGCAGCTACAGATGATACCTAACCAGTAGAAAAATTCACGGTGAACAGAAGAAAGTCAGGAGCCCAGAAAGAAAGAGCCAAAACCGAGAGGGATATAAAAGACCTGACCCTAGGATTGAGGCTAGAAAAGAAAGAGAGGCTGCAGTCAAAAAGGCAAATACACCCGAACAAAAGAAAAATATATAAACGACGGATTCCACGGATTCTCCAGACACCTCTGACTCTGAGGTCACCGGCAAGGACGGCTGCCACACTAAAAAGGAGCGGGAAATCTAAAGGCCGATCGATGCAGATGAGATTAATCTCACGATATACGCATCCGAACAGGTCTCTTTCCCTAAAGACATGGATACTACCAAAATCTTCACGGGTATCAAAAATAAATCATTCAAGTGGGAATTCGACGCACAATGTGACGAATAAACAGTGAAGGATACACTCATTAATCACAACGTGACTTTCTACGAGGACACATGGGAAAAGCTACCCTCCACCGAATTTAAGAAGAAAATGAACGGGAAGAAAAATGCAACAAACAAGAAACACTAAGAAAAGAACAAGAAAGCCAGTAATTCAAAATTGAAAACGTTAACAAGTTAAGGATCATGACACTTAATGTTAATGGGTGGGAGGGGAAAACTACGGCATATGGTAACATATTCAGAGTGCTTGACCCCGCCATCATCCTAATTACGGACCACGGTATCAACACAAGATCTGTTTAACTGAAGATACCGAGCTACAAAGTGATCACAAAAAACGCTCAGGAAAGGTTGACACTGCTGCTATTGCTATCAAATAGAATATCTCGTTCAGGCACCAACCGGAACTGGACGAGTCCTTTGTGGCCGTATAACTACCAACTTTCGATGGTAACATCGTGATAGCAGCAGCTTAGCAACCTCCTTGACGAGCCTACCGAATAGAGAGAAGACCGGCATCAAGGTAGGTGATGGCCACTTAGAGTACCCGGCGAGTATGGAGGAGAGATTTCGACCGTTCTGGAAGGAAATCTCAATGACACCTGAGGACGATGAAGAGTTCGACCAGGAATTGGAGGACCAATTGATTGAAAACCTCAACTCAGATAATACCTCAAACTCACTCACAAACCCATGACGATGGAAGGAGGGATATGGCGGACCATGGCCGTCCAATAAAAAGTGAGGAAGTCATGACAACTGTGAAATCCTTCGAACAAAAGGCACCAAGTTAGACGGGCATCACCAAAAACAACTTAGTGCATGCTTCCCTGGACACCAAATGGTGAATTACATACCGATCTCTATCCTAGAGTTTATGAGGAAAATCTACGATAAGCTTCTAGCAAACAGGCTACAAGACCAGCTAACTGAGCTGGAAGCCCACAACTCTTAGCATCACGGGTTGCGTAAGAAACGAGGGACAGATACAGCCTTCGCCCTTCTAACGAAAAACTCGCCCGCTGCAGAGTTGAAGGAAACTACGTAGAAGTGGTACTGTGAGGTGTACAGAAGGCCTTTGATCAGGTTTAGCTGAGAGGTTTACAATACAAGATCTTAGGCTACCAGCTCAACCCAATTGTGGAAAGGGTCCTCTGTGATTACATGATCGAGAATAAACCCCGAATAATGATCGAGGGCCAGTTAGGACCCGAGTTTGAACTCGAGGTGGGTGTTCCACAAGGTAGCTGTATGAGTCCCATTTTGTACCTCGTGTACTCCTTGGACTTGCCTACGCCACTATAGAAAGACGTGGTGTACCTGTAATACGCAGAGAACATCACATATCATTCCCAGTTCCTATCGGAACGCTGGAGTACAGGCAAGGGAGGTGTCTACCGAAATCGATAACATTAACAGATACGAGAAGTAGAAAATTAAGACCAACCGCCAAAAATTACATATCCACCCAGTTAACCACAGGAAACTTGACGTCATCGTCAATGACGGAATTTCCCCATACACCAACGAGAGTAAAGTCCTGGGATTGCCTGTCACCGCAACAGTCTCCCTAGCTAAAAGAGAACTTGGGAAGATTTACAGGTTTAAAAACCTCAGCGCCAACAATATCAAGAAGCTATGCACTGCAGTGGCACGCTCAACACTGATTTACTCGGCAGTGGTAATGCAGGTAACAAGCTCTACCTCTCTCAGATTAATAAGGATAGTGCAGAATAAGGTCACCCTGCTAGTAGCTGGCGCGCGTAGTATGGACCATATCCGAGAGACAGTACTGCACGAGAGAGAGCAGGCCTGAATATATTCAATATGGAATTCCAGAGGCTAAGGAGAAGAACCTGGGATAAAATAGAGGATCAAATACTCCCGACAATATAAATCAATATCGATGTTCCACAACTTAAGTTGCACATCGTCCCTCAGTAACGAGTAAATAAATATGCAATAAATAAATAATAATAAACTTCATGTTCCAATAATATTGGTTTTCTTGCATATATATATATATATATATATATATATATATATATATATATATATATATATATATATATATATATATATATATATATGTATGAAAAAGTAAACAAAAGGCAACAAATTATCGTCAAATGATCAACTCAAAGACCAGTGAGCTCCAATGGTAGCGCTGAAGGCAAAAGTAAAAGTAAAGAAGAAAGCAAGATATGCCCTCTTCACCAGGGCAAAACTTAACAATATTTTTTTTCGCATCTATCGAAATCTCTTACTCATTTCTTTCCTTTTACATCAAGTTCAAGATCAAGAAGCTATTAATGTCTTCTTGCCTTTCTCGCAAAACGCCTTCTCTCCTCCCAGTTTCCTATATCACAAACCATCTTTAGGAACCAGATTTCTGTCCCCATTACTAATTAAAGCTCACTCGTAAGGTATTACTAATCTGCTGGAGTCCTGTAGTTCGTCCAATCCCAAGTTATACAAAATTCGTATTAATTTCAATATTACACCGAAATGAAGATTTATTGGAGGTGATAAATGATTTCAATTTATTCATATTGCAAATAATTCAGTTATTTGATATTTTTCACAAATATTATATTATGCGCCCTTTGCAAGTTCAGCGGTTACATATAAAGTTGATATAATTTAAATATATAGGCCCCATTTATAGTAAAGAGTTATTTACAGTTGCTTAAAAATTAAATAAAAAAATAAGAGCATGTATTCAATAAGGAGGTATAAAAATGTAATCCATTACCCAATTTTAACGAAACATTCGATTCTGTTTCTTTTCACATATGGCATCATTATGCTACGTTTTATCCGTTTTGCTGATCAAAATTGGCATGACAAATGAGGAACCTGTCTCTTGCTAATATTTATGGAATTGTTACAATCTACACTTTTACTTCAAATTATGTATATTCTTTTATAATTCCAGTATATAGGCGATATATTCATTTCCTTTGCGAAAAATTCTTGATAAGAAAATATTTTGGTATTACTTGAGTTTATGGGGGCACGGTAGGGGGCGCTATTTCTAGCTACACTTTAGGTTATTTCCGCCAAAAAATTAACATTTTTTAGTTACTTTCGAAATGTGGTGGGGGGCTCTTCGACTCCCATACCCCCTACTTGATTGTGGTGGTTGAACACCCCCCCCCCCGCAACTTAAAAAAAACTCGTAAAATTCCTAATTCGAAAGGCTAACATCAGATTTGAATGCAAAAGGCGATTGCTAAATTAGGCGGCGCTATCGTCGTCTTAAATTACCTAATAAATGATCACTTCACGACAAAAGCTATTACTTGGTATTACTTGAATTTATGGGTGCACGTTAGGGGGCGTTATTTCTGGCTACACTTTAGGCTATTTCCGCCAAAAATTAACGTTTTTTAGTTACTTTTGAAATGGGAGGGGCGCTTCGACCCCATACCCATTACTTTATTGTGGTGGTTGAACCCCCCCGCAACTTTAAACAAACTCGTAATATTCCTAATTCGAAAGGCTAACATCAGATATGAATGCAAAAGGTGATTGCTAAATGTCGGCGGCGCTATCGGCGTCTTAAATTACCTAATAAATAATCACTTCACGACAAAAGCTAAACCATCTCCACCTTTCACTATTATAATCGAGCCGCACAACTGTTACACCAAGAAGTCATGACGAAACTGTCAAACTTTCGGAGAAGGTCCGATTTATAGACACGGACGGCTCTGTCGGCTAGAAGCTGTGCAATTTTATCTTTAAACGAAATAAAAAAAAGGTACACGAAACCAAAATAAAACAAAACATCACGAAACATAGAAAAATTGATTACATTAATAATTAATATAATCGAGTAGAAGAGCAGTCCCTTACTAAATAATAAAGAATAGAGACTTCAAAGCAAACAAATACAACGCCGTGATTGGCCACATCCAAAGCTACCGTGTGACGTCATAAGGCTTAAATTGTAGCCCAAAAGTGTAGCTCAGAAATGGCGCCCCTTAGCGTGCGCCCATAAACTCAAGTATTACCAAGATTATTGACAAAAAAGTTTAATTCTCATTAATTAATTCGAATCAAGAAATTATATCCTCTTTTCTTAATATGTTATAACCTAGTTCTATATAGGGATTCCCCTCATAAATTCAATCTTTAGTTCATTTATTTACCTCTATTAAGAAAGTACCTTTTTCTAAATCTTTCTACTTAATCTACCGATTATCTCTATTCATTTTGTGGTAAAAAAAACTTGCTATTTATAATATCGGGATTAAATTATGGTTCTCGTTCCATTTTAATAATAATTGTAATAATAACCCCTCCCCCCGAGAACAATTCTTGGTTTACCGTTTAACCATTGCTTAGTGATTTTTTTAAAGATATAATTAACTTTGAGATTGCACTAAAACTATGACGGAAAGGAAAAGAACCGTCGAAAAAATAATTAAATTGACGCCATTTTACCCAAACAAGTGCAGGCGTTCTTTTAATCATGTGATTAGTTGAGGTTAGTGCTAAAAGTACTTATGGATTTCGGCAATTGCATCTCAAGGGGGCGGGGGGGCTTGTTTGAAGGCCATATGATGGATTTCCTTGTAACAAAGGAGAAAGTGTGTGTGTGTGTGTGTGTTGTGCTATGAATGTAAAATCTACTTACCTCCGCGGAGGTCAGCACAGCGCTTCCACCAATCTGTGGCCAGATCGTTACGTGCGCTGTTTGTGTCCCCTCTTGCCTACCCAGCAAATAAACAAAATACCTAATTTTTTTTGCAATGAAATCTTGATCTTCCCCCCGATATTTATTTCCCTATAAAAGCTTTCAACTTTTGTTATTGCTTGAATGGGTCATTGTTGAGTATAGGCTAAAGCTGCTTTTGTTACACTTCTTTGTTTTCGTTTTTGCATCAAGGTTTGGACCACAACTAAAACCATTCACAGACGAGACGCAACGCTATTTATCTCCTCATATGGGAAGATCCGAATCAGAACGAGATGGTGCCAAATATCCAGGTAACATCATTAAAACTACTTTATTATAATGGAGGAGGATCGCTCCGAGATATCTTGATATTTTCAGCTCCTCTCACAATTATATTTCCCTTTTCCTCCTGTTTTAAGACTAAGAGAAATATCTGCAGAAAGATCTGTAGCTATGTTTTCCATACATGTTCGCTTACTCTCTCTTCACCACTTCCTGTACAAATCCCTCCTTATAAACTTTCTGCATAATAGGCCCCTCGGTGGTGCGCTATAAATTCGAGGGAGAAAATGATGGGGAGAATTATTTGTTGGTAAGTTTCATTGTTCGATGCTTCCTGCAGCTTCCCTTATATAAATGAGCAATCAACATACAAGAATACACATATACAAAGTATTGTACGATAGTTAAACGCAGATACTCTTGTAATTTCGCGGTCTATAGCTACGAAACTTCCTCTTCAAGGTATTGCTCCGTGATCGAAAAAGGAATAGTGATATTTACCTCAGCAATAGATCGCTTGAAGTTGGTAACAAGTGAGCATAAACAGACATTATGAGGAACGCCACCAACTTCCCTACCTCCATGACAACGCGAGCGAGGCCTTATACAGCTGCTGAAATTCTTGGGAGTTGTTGTTGTTGTTTTGTTTTGTTTTTTTTGCACCCTCGCGTAAACAAAAAGAGTCGCACCCTCGCGTAAATAACGAGTCGCAACTTCTCTTAACAACAGGACTCGCATCCTCGCGTAAAGAACAAGAGACGGATCCTTTGCGAAAACAAAATAGAAGCACCCTCGGGTAAACAACAAGAGACGCGCCCTGGCGTAAAGAAAGAAGCACTCTTCAGTAAACAACAAGAGTCCTTCCCCTGCGTAAGCAAATTGAGTTGCACCCTCGCGTAAACAAAATGAGTCACCCTCGCTTAAAAAATGTCTGGCATCTTCGCGTAAACAACATAAAGCACCCTCGCGAAAACAATAAGAGTCGGACCCTCGCGTAAAGAACAAGTCGCACCTTGCGTAAAGAACAAGAGTCGCCCTTCGTGTAAACAAAAAGAGTCGTAAATAACAAGATATGCATACTCACGTAAACAATAAGAAACGCACCATCGCGTAAACAACAAGAATCGTACCTTCAAGTAAAGTACAAGAGAAGCACCCTCGCGCAAAGAACAAGAGAAGCACCCTCGGGTAAACAACAAGAGTCGCCCCCTCGAGGAAGCAACAAGGGTCGCACCCTCGCGTAAATAATAAGGGTCGTACCCTCGCGTAAACAAGATAATCAACATCGGTTAAACAAAAAGAGTCGTACCCTCACGTAAACAACCTAAGTCTCACCCTCGCGTAAACAACAAAAGTCACACCCTCACGTAAACAAAAAGAGTCGCACTCACGCTTAAACAAGAAGACTGGCTCCCTAGCGTAAACAACAAGAGAAGGACCCTTGGGTAAAAAAGAGTCGGCCTTCGCATAAAGAACAAGTCTCATCCCCGCGTAAATAGCAAGAGTCGTACCCTCACGTAAAATACAAGAGTTGCACCCTCGCGTAAAGAACAAGAGTTGCACTCTCGTGTGAACAACAAGCTATGCATCTTCGCGTAAATAATAAGAAACGCACCATCACGTAAACAACAAGAGTCGTACCCTTGCGTAAAGTAAAAGAGACACACTCTCGCGTAAACAAAAAGAGTCGCACCCTTGCGTAAACAACAAGAATGTATGAACCAACAAATTGCGTTTTAAACTGTTCAGAAACTGCGCCGCGTCATAGGTTTCGCAGTCCCCCCCCCCCCCCCCCCGCCCACACACACACATTCATCGTCCGTTTTTTACTTTTTCTCCCGACTTAAATTTTTTACTCGTGATAGGAAGTTCTCAGTGTTGTTCTATCAGAGATGCCGCCGGGAAGACCGCTAAACCATGGATGTGTTTGTAAATGGCATCGGGGAAAAAAAAAGATTACTCTGAACGCCTTTCTACCACTTGACATTAATTATGTTCGGTTTTCTTCAATAAATTTATTTATCGGACTAAACTTTGAATTGCAAAACAAGATTTATACAAAGTTAGAAAACATGTTAAAAATTAACAACATGAAATCCTCTCTGAATCAAATATATCAAAACGGCATTTTAATGTTACATGAAATGATAGTTGATAGAATGATCCAATCGGCATACTTGAAATGTTAAAAAAAATAGTTTCTAAAGGGCCTTGCTCAATATGAAAGCCAAAGTTTACGTGTTTTGGCAACAGACAGAGAAAATTGGCTACAAAGCTGATGTATCTTGCAAGCTAAATTCTGGAATATGCATAACAATTTCATGTTTCAACTTCAAAGATACGGAATTATGCGATGCTTGTAGATGATCAGCTGCATTTAAACTCGTGTAATAATTTAATTTAGTGATAGAGTTACAAATCCAAACCTCGACACACTAATTCTCATTGCTAACTGGTCCCTGTAGATCCATATACTAAACTTAATAACTAACTATAGAGTGGGAAAACTTTGTAAATAGTAAAAAAACAAAATGCTTATCGATGATTGCTTTGGAAATTAATCCCTCTTTCTGTTCAGAGATAATAATTTCCCCCCAAATATTGAAATTGTCTATTTATAAAAATTAAGCTGATTTCAAATATTTACAAAGTTCAGGTTTTTTATTAGAATCAAGATTAAATTCAACTAAAAAAAAATTGTATTCAATGAGTGTGAACAGCCCCTGCACACTGCTATCATAATAGTGAAGGTTAAAAAAGCCTATTGAAGCAGTTTTTTTAGGACTGCAAGATTGGTCTGTTAGATAAGTCACATGACGTGGTTAAGGAGCGTTCTTCAGGCATGCCCTATTTTCTAACCATAGTTTTGATAGTCAAGTTATTCGCCTCTCTTCTCGGTCCCGTCTCTTTGCAGAAGGATACGCGACACTTCTTGACAAACGGTGGCCGAAGCCTGGAGCGTGGGGTGGTTTGTCCAGGCTCCCAGGAATCAAACGCTCGGTGTTCAGGGAGGCAAGTCGACAGGAGAATCTTCGTAAAGCGCACGGGATAGTGAAGAGAGGCCATAAAGAGGTAGGAAAAGGTGTCCCATTTAGAGAATGAAGGAGATTATGAAAGACTGGTGAATTTCCATTTAGGGTAAAAAAAAATGAGAAAGGGGAAAATTGATGTAGGAAAAGATGGATAGTTCGAAATAGTGAGAGGCTGGGATGGCATATTACAAAGTCCCAGGAACACGTACGCAGAGGGAGTACAAACACCTTCTTGGCAAACAATATTAAATTGTGTTTTACGGAATTCTTTTTTGCTTTTTAATCTATTCACCTCCATTGTGCTAAGAGAGCATTAATTTAAAAACGAATGAGTTTTCTAGTCGAGATACCATACAGAATCAATGAAAGAGTGTTAACTTAAATGCATCCCGTTTTTCGACTTTTGTGATCATGAGGCGGAAATAAGCGTTGTGATAATGTTTATAATTATTATACCTTGAAAGAATCTTGCCTGTCCATAAGTTCATTTAAAAATGTATAAGTTCGGTTTAGTTAATGGATTGGTGTTTGACTAGAAGCTTTTTAACGCCAAAGTGGAAATAATCTTGGAAAGAAAAGGAAAAATCCTTCTCTTTCCACCTCCAACGCAGAGATAGAGAAGTCGAAAAACTTACCTTGAGCGATAGAGTAGAATTTCTACTAGTTTGCCATGCAATTGTCTATTCTCTGGGCTTGGGCGTTCTAGTTTTTCAGCCGGTACGCTTAATCATGTTTCTAAGAATAGGAATTATTTATGATAGCCACACGCTGCACATACTCGAGCATTTCAACAGGTATGAATTCCAAAATTCACTTCTAGAGTAATAATGGTCTTCATGAGTATTCACGGAACCCTCAGATGGATTCCAGGCCACTCATAAATTGAGTTTGAATAGTAAAAACTCAAGAAAATATTCGCGTAAGTAGCCAAGATCAAACGACAATCACAGATTCGATGACAAATGAGCAAGGTTGACTTTGGTAGACCTTTCTTCACGCGAATCCTCAGAGGTGTTTGTGATCTGTCAGAAATGGAGTCAGATCTTTAGTAACGACTGAACAATTTCCTATCGAATGTAGAAACGTATTTGAAGGGCTAATTCATCATGCAAGACAAATTCAAAACAATTTTAATGGTAGATGCTATATTTTTTTTAATGAGTTAAAAGCTAGGAATCAACTTTAGCGACGCTGTCTTTGGGCAAGGCTGGTAGATAAGTAACGCAATCCATTCAATTGATAACTTTAACTTGCGAAATCCAACTTAGCCTTGGTCACGCTTGTGAGTGTCAACAACGTGCAGGTTTTGGATACGACGTCAACGGAGAAAGTGTACTGATGCCCGAAACATAAATGAGGATGAAGAGGTCAAATAAGAATTTAAATAATTCCTCGAAATGCGTGTGTTCAAAGGCTTGTAAAGTAATGAGAGTAAAATTGCTTAAGTACTGTATGATTTTTAGCACACCACCTTGTTCTATAGTAGCCAAGATTATTTGAATCAAATTGTCAAGGTTCCACTTTTGTGCTTGTTAGAAATACATGTATGTTTGCAAATGTACAATTCGACAAGGGAAATTCACTATGGTACCTCGTAACAAAGTCGAATGTAAAGGAATGGTGGGAGAGTTCACGGTAACGAGATGCGTCCTTACGAGCCAAACTCAATTGTTAGCACATATGTATACGAATGCGCGTAACTTTACCTGAATTTGACTTTATACTTCAGGCAAAACTTTCCATATAATTATTCTAACTAAAATAGTTTTTGAGCAGTTCAAATGAGAAATTTGGGAGAATTCTTTACACTAGGTTACAAAAAAAAAATCTTTACAAGTCGTCTAAGTTTTTTCAACTGATTTAGGACAATTTTGCACCGCTAAATCCGAAAATGATTTTCGTCCGATCAGGTCAGGTTTTTGTGCTAAGTCGATTTTTAAACAAGGTCTGCTGACCAAAGTTGCGTGCTCTCCTCACTTATCCTGATTTATGACCTTACGACCTTCAAAACTTTCAATCTTTCTCAGACTAACCTTGGGATGGCATTGGTAATAATATTATTCGAAAGAGAATGTAAAACATTATCATTATTATGATTATTATTATATTGGGTGTTTTACCACCGTAGACACCATAGTGTGATTCAACAGTGAATCTCGAGTAGAATCGTGTGGTTAAAATTTCGGGAATATAAGAAGCAATCTGGTGTATAAAAAGTGTACTCAAAAATAAGATATATCTATTATATGAGTTCAGAAACTTTCAGTAAAGAGGCATAACAAATTTTAAGTTATATTTGAAATCATAAATTTTTATTAAAAGCATAAATATCTAACTAAATAACAATATAAGAGTAATTTGGATAAAAGCAACACATTATAGGTCTGGAAGGAGACCTATGCCTGTTAAATTGTTAAGTCTTGAAACCTGGTACGAAATGATCCCAGGTTCCATCGCAGAATGATAGATGGAGAGAAGCCTGAAGGCATTATTTTGGTAGGTAGGAGAACTTACCTTTTTGGGAGCGGGGCGGAAGTTGTCTCTTGGGTGCAAATAACAGGGTCTTTTGAACATTACTCTCTGGTAGACGAGGTGTAATATGATATTTTGGGGTTGTAGATGTTTTTGTAGGCGAAGTAAGGAGACTTTTTTTTGTACTGTGAGGAGTAAGAGTCTCCAGTTGTAGGGCAGTCTCAGAAGTCTCACTAGGCTGGGTTTTCAGGGTTTCCAGTGTTGAAGTTGCATACTGTTGTGTTCCAGGCGAGCTTGGGTCTGTGATTGTCTTGGGTTGTTGTTGTACTTTAGGTGGAATAGAGGTAGGCTGCGATCGCGTTTGAGTGTGAGGGCAAATGGTCTTTTAAGAGCTTTTCTGTTTGTTCCGATTTCTTCAAAATAGGAGATGCATCCATTTTATTTGCAGACTGTACTTTTGGAGGAGATCGTCTAGTTTTCACAAGAGGTGTAGGCCTTGGTTCACGCTCCACATCCACATCCATGATAGCATCAGAGTGCTGATGCAATCTCTGTGGCGTGGATTTGGAAGAAGTATGTGCAGTAGTTGATGTTGTAGGAAGATTAAGTGTGGTCCTTGCTGAGGCAACTGTACTGCTAATAACGAAATTGCCCTCTTGGGAAGGAGTAGAGTATAAAGGCTCATAGATAGCGTGTTGGTCTATGATTCTTTGGAGAGCTACAAAACGAGGAATTCGCTCTCATCTGTAGGTCCCAAAAATCTTTTTCACATTTGTATTTTGGACATTGTCTATCATTACTGTAGTTAAGTCCCTTACAATGGAAGCAAGACACCTTACTTGTGCATGCATCCTTGCGATGACCGCCACTACATCGGGCATATGTGTCTACCTCTCTACGGCAATGTTTTTCTACATGGCCAAAGCGCTGACATTTGTAACACTGCTGCGGGCGGTAGTGTTACTGGTCCACCTCAACCAATACCCAGCGATGACACGAAGCACTGGCGGACAAGAGTGGAGGTTAAAAGTGAGGATATAAGTGTCGGTTGGTACTAATTGTTCATCTCGTCTCTGTTGTACTCTACGGACATCTGTCACACCTTGATCCTTCAGATGTTCATGTATTTCCTAATCTGATGACTGCCGTAGTGTAGGGGTGTGAATTACACCCTTAACAGTGTTATATTGGCGGTGTGCAGCAACAGTGATTTGCTTTCCCGCTAGAGACTTTAATGATCTGATCTTATTGGCCTGCATATTAGTTTGAGCCTCAACCAATAGAGAACTTTTTGTAGCCTTGACAATTTTTAATGTCTGGCCAACTGTAGACTGGATGTCTTGATCCAGTTTAAAGTTATTTACATCTGTAGCTAACTCTAATCCAGGAAACTGGAAGAGAAAGTATTTCTCAAAGCACAACTAAAATCTAAAGTAGCTTGCAGTTGATGCCGTCTCTGTCGTCCCTTTCTACGCCTCACTACTGGAATCCAAGGATTCTCAGCTGTAGAACTAACTGGACTATGAGTGGCACGTGGTACGTAAGGTTCCAGTGTTACAACCAGTGGTGGGCGCGATAACGAAAGAATGTATCACGGTAACCGATAACCTTATCAACCATAACCGATAATCGATAACTGGCGATAAATTTATCGCCCGATAAGGTGATAACCGATAAATCCAAAATTCCGATACTAGCGATAATGATATTGATATTTTAAATAAAAAACTGATAAATCCAAATTTTTATCTTTATCTTAGAAAACTTAGAAATTTTTTAGAAAAAAATTAGAAAAGTCTTAGAAAAAATCTTAGAAAAAACTTCAGACCTACCTATTTCTGCCTCCAAGGCACGCGCGGCTCGCCCCAGCGCTAAACTGGAACCAAAACTGAAATTATTGATTATCGCTAATTTGGATCCAAAAGTATCGGCGATACCGATGAATCGATAACGCGGAAAAAATATTGGATAACCAATAACCCGATATCGTTATCGCGATAATTTATCGCGATAACGCCCACCTATGGTTACAACATTTAAGACTCTAGTGTCTTGGGTAGTAGTGGGCGGAGCTACTGCCTCAGCATTAGATCGTCGTTTGGGAACCTTCCTAAAACCTTAATTGTCATTTTCATTTATAGTTTCAGCATGGTTGTCTGTATTGTTCTCGTCAGTGGAAACCATGGTAGTGCATTCAGTTTCAGTGCTTAATTCAGTAGGTTCTGCTGCGATATTCTGCATAGAAGTGTGTAGTGTGAACTTTTTAGGTTTGTCAGCAGCAAGACTAGATGAGCGGGGAGCAACCACCTCATCTGGCTTGTCTGCTATAGCTCCGCTATTAGTAATAGCAGGAGCTGAAGGAGCATCCAAATCCAAATCCTTAAGACGGTCCAGATTAGTCAGAGCCTCAGTTCCTGTGCCAGAGAGATCAGTCCGAAAATGAGATTCGGGTTTTTTTAAGATTTTCATTGGTGGGCATGGGGACCCTGTTGTGAGTGCGAGACGCAAACGCTAATTACCCCCTGCAGTAGCCCACTCTGCAAGGGGTGAATAAGAGGCCGGCTAAGCCAGCTGCCACCATTCGAGGCCACACCTCCAGCCCAGTGGCCAGGCAGCCTATCAGCATGGCGGCTCCACCTTGGGCTCAGTGTAAAATTAATAGGCTACAGAAATTAAGAAAAGGGAGGGGGATGTAGGTGGGGAAAGAAGCAGGTAGTTAAAACTCATCGCCCCAAACCGGATCTCAGAGGTGAGGGGACAACTTCCCCTTCCCTCTCAGCCTCGATCCGGGATAGTTGGTTGAGAGGAAGCTGGTCGGTGTCTACCCTGTGAAATTAGAGGCCGGCCAGAGAAAGTTGTGGGAGAGATTGTAAGGAAAGTGAGGAAGTAGGGTGTCAGAAAAAAAAGATAAGAGGCTAAACTGGGGCCTGGTGGAGTGCTGAGTCCCGTCAGCGCTCCTTACGGGGAGAATGTAAAACAACATAAGGGTTTCAAATTTCGTTAGAATCGGCCTAATAGTCACAATGTTATTACCAAACCCCCCTCAAAAAAGCAAAACGGGGACCGACAGACCGACCGATATGAGAGATATAGAGTCGCACACGACTAAAAATTCGATCTTATAACTGAATCGATTAGATTTTTGTGACATTTTCGCTTGTTTTTTGTTAATATTTCTCATCCGAAATGGATTTTTAAGATAAAAAAACATAGTTTTCTAACACAATTTATTAATTAAATGTTACAAGAATTGATTAGTATATATTGAATAGTACACATTGATAAAGGTAAGTACTTGTAAATTGGATATTAGGTCATCATTGTTCAGAATTCAGGGCATGAACTTCCGTTTCTTCGAACTCTTAGAATGCTCACTCGTAGGGATATCTCTTTTCAGAGTTCAACACTAATATCAGCGTCCCTAATAGCTGGTCTCCAGCTCTTTCATGCCCCGATGGAATCTCTCCCCTTGCTTGTCACTCATTGATCCTAGATTCTCAGGAAACCGATCAATATGTGAGATGCTCATTTTGTATCCAAGGCTTCTGAAAGGAGTCAGAATATTGGGGAAGAGTTATATGTGTTTCCTGGCCCTTTGTTGCCAAGAAAGGTCTTCACGAACAGGAACAAAAGCCTTTCACACCTGCAGTTCCACTTCGTTCATTGAGTTTTCAAACCCTGGGCCTATGATTAGCTGACGGAGTTGAGGAGCTGTGTTGCCAGCTTTCAATTTCTCCATGGTCAATC
The DNA here is from genome assembly GCA_963969495.1 of Ceratothoa steindachneri. Lineage (NCBI taxonomy): Eukaryota > Metazoa > Arthropoda > Malacostraca > Isopoda > Cymothoidae > Ceratothoa > Ceratothoa steindachneri. Next base: position 134,358,211 of record OZ018326.1, read on the forward strand.
CTGGAAAAGCGTGTTATAATTAAGTGAAGCAGCCACCAGCTTTGTCCAGAGCTTTGGTGAACTGTTTGATCAACCGAGCTTGATGTGCAGATATGGGAAAAGTATCCTGTCTCTGTCCACCAGAGGGTTGTTTATGGCATTCCTTGCTCTGCAATGCACAAATTCCTTCCGTACATGCCAGTCCTTCGTATACTGATGAGATATCTCCCTACTACCCCACATTCACAGAAAGCACGTGTACTTGGTGACCCCGGACTGTTGTCCCAACAAAAAGTTCTCCATCTTCAGGTCAACATAAATCCCCCACTCATGCTGATCATAACGAATTTTTAACAGCACGTACTTCACTATTTTATACTTCTCCTTTAGTGTAGTCGAGTGAACGAAGGGTGCAGAGGCAAACTGGTTGCCCCCTGTGCACCATAACACATTTCAGCGATCGCTTGCTGATGTCAATGGACAGTCTCCAATCTCTGGGCTGGTACTGTGGGACTCCAAGCTTGCGCAATATACGTACAGTATACAAAGTCCTTCTCTTCAGAGTAAAAACGGAGGTACTCTTGATGCCTGTTGGGGTAGAATGTGATGGGAACACTCTCAGAGAGGAGGTTTTGTTCCTTCAATCTGGATGGCTCATTCACCTGCAAAAGAAAAATATCAGTTAGTAAAAAATTGACGCAAGTCAACTCTTCAGAATTCGTTTATTTAAAGAAATGACAGATTTTGGCATTATATAAATAAAAAATACCTGTACATGTAAAAAAACCCCGTTAAAAAACACTTGGCAATAAATTAAAAAGTTAACCATATTGAGCAAAAGGAATGTAATTTTTGGATTCAACACATCAAAATCGTCCTAGACAATAAAGTTGGTGTCAGCCAGTGTTATTAATGATCACAAAATATTCGGTCGGTAGAGATCGATTAAGAAGAAGTGAAAATGTCTCGTTTAAAATATAGGACGATTTTATGAATTCGTATTAGACATGCAACAAAATAATCGGTACCTAATAACTTTTAACGGTGTGGTTTTCTCCTAAGAATATTAAAATAAATTCCAATTTACAAACGTAAGGCATAAAGTAAAAATAAAGGTGCTCTTCCAATACTTGATCTACCAACCTTTTTCATTCTAATACGTGATCTACCAACATTTTTTAATCTACCGGAATATTCATGCGCGTTTGAGTCGTCTGACGTCAGACCCCACCCCCATTATAATTCGCAAAACGATTAAAGGCGCTGACATGATTTGGTTAAATCATTCACCTCTGTAAACGTTAGCACATTAGTCTATAAGCAATTAGGATTATATACTGGGGGCTGTGCCCCCAAGATCCCCCCAATTTAATGAAACTCAGGATCATCGTAGTGTGGTACCCCCATGGTGTTTACCCCCACACGAGCCGTCCCCTTAAATGTACTCCAAAAACGTTAATCATTTTGTAACACGAACGATATAGTATGTCCCATCGTTCGAGTCGCTAATCTACATATTTACTAATATTTTTTTTAATAATTAGCGGAAACAACTTTAACATCATTTATAAAATTAGAGTACCTAACTTAGGTTAGGTTACGATAAAAATGTACTTCAAAAAAGTTGGTAGATCACGTATTGCAATGAAATAAGTTGGTAGAACACAGAAGGGAATCAAAAAGGTTTGTATATTACATAGTGGAATGAAAAAGTTGGTAGAACATGTATTTGAGTGAAAAAAAGTTGGTAGATCACCTATTGGAATAAAAAAAATTGATAGATCACGTATTGGAATGAACAAGGTTGGTTGATCACGATTTGGAAGAGCATCGAAAGAAAAAGTTCTTTGATTTGTTTTCTTTATTCTTAAAAAAAAAATAGTTTCAATAGGAAAAGAAAGCGAATGATTGCTAAATTTAATTCTCCCTAGAGATGAGTATTTGGTGAAAAATATTGAAGTTGGGGAACCATTGAAGACAAGTGATCATAGTTAAATTAGTTTCCAAATAAAATCAAGTAGGATAGCAAACAAAAGTTAAACAATTCCGCGATTTGCAAGCTATGATTTCAATGTTTCCCGAGCTATTGAGGTCAAATGAATTAAACCCTTCTTCTCAAAATAGGGTAACCCAAGATTGTATTATAATTAATACTATGATAAATTCAATTAAGTACAAATGGAGAAATAGCCCAAGTTAATTAAAAATGAAGCTCCGTCACCCTAGATTACCAGGAAAGATTTTAAATGAACATTTCCTGTTTTTATCATCGATGAATTGACATGACTATTCTCACTAAGAAAGGAAATTTATTTCGCTGAGTCTATTTTTTCCGATATACTTGTTAACAAAGGCAAATAATTGCATATATAAACAAGATAGAAGTCACATAATTACTGGGAGATGACTGGGTTTAGCCAACTCACCTTAAATATCATAGCTAAAAGGAGAATGTTAAATCCTTGTGCACGATCTATCCATTCGGGACGGTATGGTCTCAGAAAAGTTGAAAAGGGCTAAAATAAGGTCACGCCGAACTTCAGAAAGGGAGAAAATGCGATCTTATACTTGGCGGTCTATTAGAGTAGACTCAATTATTAATATACTCTTTAGTAGATAATTATACTAAAAATAAAAGGGAAGATTTGGTAATTTGGTAAAGTGAGGGCCAGAGAGTGCCAAGGTAAGCACACTATGGGCCCTGGAAACGGTCAATGCCTGTTTAATTTATATGCCCTATGGCTTAAAGGGGATATATCAGAGGACTGTGGTTGCTGGGCCGACTCAGCAATATGAAAAGAAATAGGCCAGTTATGGTCAGAAAGGACTGGAGTCTATTGCTTGGCCGATTGGGGAAGGGTATCTAACTCCACATAGAATGACTGGGTGTGTGAACTGTGACACCTCAATTTTTCTGAGTTTTTTGCGGAGGAATATTCAGAGAGAATAGTGGTGTGGACATTCTAGTATGAAGTGTGGTATAGTTTCCGGTTTATTGGGGTACCATGGGCAGTCCGAGGAAAAGGAAAGACCCGAGGCGGAGGAGGTGGGTGGACAGACCACAGTGGCCGACTCTCCAACGGAGTAGGGCTGAGTCGAGGCGATGGTTTGTAGAAATAGATCAGGGCATAGGATCAGTATCCTCATATAGGATGGATCTAGGTGATCCAAAGAGGCAGAGGTATTTCTTCCATGCATCTCTGATATGCGACTTCCAGAGGGAGGTACGTGTGGCTGGAGAGAGAGAGAGCAAGTGTTCTTGATACTGGAGTGGAATGAGCGTGATTTGCTGCTCTGTCTGCCTCTTCATTTCTGATGATACCCGAGTAGGCTGGTATCCATTGTAGTTTAACCTCCCATATGGGGTGGTTAAGGAAGTCAAGGAGTGCCTGGATATCATGGAAAAGTTGTAGGTGAGTGTGAGATAAAGAGGAGAGGAGAGGAGAAGTTGTAATGAAGACATTGAATCTATATAAATTACCACTTTCCTGGGGGAACCAGTTTCTGGATCATCTTAAGGGCTTGAAACAAGCCATATAATTCTGCCACCACAATATTGTGGAGAGGGTCAATATGCCATCTGAGTGCAGTAGAGAGGTCTGTGCATATGACTGCAGCTGTAGTTGAGGGGGGATCGGTGTGGAGGGAGCTATCTGTGTATATTGCTAAGTAATCCTTGTAGGTAACATTTTCCAGAATGTTAAAGATTGACCTTATTATAGGAGGAGGGTCATGTTTTGTCCATTGGCAGGGGAGGGAGAGCGATATCGCTGAGGATAGTGATATACAGGGAGGAATGGGAGGGGTTGCTGGGAGTAGTGATTACAGTGGGTAAGGGAAGGAGAAATATGCAAAGGTCTGTGCTACACGTACCAAAAATGGGAGGTGGTTGGCCATGGTTGGAATGATGCGTAAGAGACTAGGATTATGGCTAGAGGGTGGTCTCGTGGGAGGTGTATTAATCGATAGAACCATTTTCCTAGTAAATATTTTCTCCTCTATTCTAGGGGCAGATGCCACTTTCTGCATAAAGGGCTGAAATTGGGGAAGAGCTAAAAGCTCCTAGGGCAATTCTGATTGCCCTAAGATGGATTGGGTTTAGTCTGAGAAAGTAGAGATTTGTTTGCAGCACTGTAAATTATTGAGCCATACTCCAGTTTGCTTTGTATATAGGATGTATATAATTGGGAATTGTTTCCCGTGATGCATCCCACTTCACTTCAGCATTACGAGGGGCATCAGGGCAAGACGATTGAAACAGTTTTCTCTTAGATAGTTGATGTTGATGTTCCAACTTAGGGTTTGGCCGTCCTGACATAGTCCATGGAATTTATGAGAGAACACCCGCTCAATAGGTGTCCCTGAGATGCATAAGGGAGGAGGGAGTCTTACACGTCGGCGGGTGATCAATATTGATTTGCATTTTGAAGTGTCAAGTGTAGGTTCCAGTTTTTAGCCCATGCAGTGAATTCATTGACTACTCCTTGGAGTCTGTCGTGGACCAGCTGAGTCGTTTGAGCACTATAGATGATGGACACATCGTCTGCATATACTAGTGGTGTTATGTGACCACTGACCGGCAAGTCTGATATATATATATATATATATATATATATATATATATATATATATATATATATTATGAAGAGGAGGGGGCTTAGTGGAGAGCCTTGGGGAACTCCACAACTGACCTTTGGGGGGAGATGGGGGAAGCTTAAGTAGACCTTATCAGCACTGTATACAGTCGGTTTGAGAGGAAGTCATGAATCCAAAAGAGACTAGCTCCACAAATTTCCAAAGAAAACAACCTCTGTCACTGCCTGTTCGCTGAAGGTGGTTTCTACCAAGTGTTCAAAATATCTAACTTCATCTATTGTGCTATGGCCTGATTGGAAACCATATTGGTTTGGATATATACAGTGGTGAGATTCTAATCACCAAGATTGGTGCTTTTGGACCCTTTTTTATATTAGCTTGCTGATGATACATGAGAGGAGGCTAATTGGTCTGTAAGAGGATGGTTCTGAGGGGCTTTTCCTTTTTTAAAGATTGGAAGAATAAGTGCGAGTTTCTAAAGAGAGGGAAAATGGCCTAGTGTCCAACTGTCAGTCAAAAGTTCTAGTAAGAAACTTAAATAGGCTTCTGACAGGTGATTTAGGAAGTAGGGGGGGGGGTCATGTCAAGGCCCGGGGCCTTACCTTTCGCCATGGAGGAAAGAGCGTCAAGCAATTCTTTGGGTTGAAAGTAGGAGTCAAGTGTGCAATCTGCAGTATCCAACATCGAACCTTTAAGATTGGCTTGGTATCTGGTTATGAGAGGTTGCTGTTCGATGCTGTATAAATGGCTGTATTCTGTTGCACATGCTTCATTCCTCAGTGGCGAGCCTCCTATGCAGAAAGGATAAGAGTGGGGTAGGTGGGGGATCATGCTTCTGAAGAAGGTCCAGTCTTTGGTGGAAGGTGTCGAAAAGGAAAGAGAGCTACATAATTTATGCCAGGATTCTCTTTTGGAATGGAGTATGATTCTTCGGCAGTTGGCTTCCTGTTTGCAAAATTCATTTTTATTTCTTGGAGAGCGCAAACGCCTCCATCTTGCAAAAGCCACTCGTCTGAGATGGATAGCTGATGCGCACTCTTCTGTCCACCATGGACAGTGGCTGATAGTACGGAGGAATACCTTTTTCCCGGATGAGTGAAGGGATTCTCTGAGCCAGCTGGCTTTCTCTTGTAACAAGGCTAGATTTTTATGGGGTTGCTCAAGTGTAGATTGGAATTTGATCCATCCATCTTTATTTAGCTTCCTCCTATGGCGGATTGATTGGCGAGGGGGATTTGTGAGGCCAGTGGAGGAAATGGTTATTGTTAGATGGTCACTACCCATGTATTGGCCGGCAGAGACCACTGAGGATGTGAAGCATCCACTACCGATACAAAGGTCCAGTGTAGTGAGTGAAGCCCTTGCAGGGTCCACTCTGGTGTAGAGGCCTGGGGAGTGTGAGGAGGGAAAGATGGGTTGATGAAAGTAGGGCTTGAAAAAGGGCACAACCTGGACGGCTAATGGTGGCAGTTGGGTCCCACTGAGGGTTGGGGGCATTGAAGGCTCCGATGACAAGGCTCGAAGGGGAGAGTTGTGCGAAGTAATGGCTAAATTCTTGCTCAGTGGCTGGGAGACACGGGTTGTAGCAGACCATTATATCGCACCAGGTTCTGCCAATATTAACCTGGACAGCTAATATTTCCAGTATACCATGGGAAAATGGTGTAAGAGTGCGGGTTCGAAAGGTCAGCCTGTGTCGTATAAGCAGAAGACCACCACCTTTCCCGTTTAACCTGTCTCTGCGCAGTATTGTGTAGCCTTTGAACTGTGGGGAAGAATTGGGGGGTGAGCCAAGTCTCACAGACCCACTCTAAGGTGGGGGGGAGAGAGAGTCGAGAAAAAAAATTATATATATATATATATATATATATATATATATATATATATATATATATATATATATATATATATATATATATATATATGCCTCTATTGTATCTCAGATAAACTTGTATAACATTCCATAAATTTGTACTTTTATACTTCTGTACTTTTGCATAAAAACAATAAAAAGAGGGGTCCCTCATCCCTGCGGGGAGGGGGACCACAAAATTTAACTAATGTTAACATTAAAAACAAACGCTGTAGCATAACTTAGGTTGGCATTTTAGGATGCTCACGTGACTTACTCCAACCTCGAACATATAGTGAAACGCGCGCGCGAGCGTTAGTCCGACTTAGCATTGCAAGATGGCGTCGTAGAAGAATTATTGTTTCATCATTGAGTTGAAATATTGTATATTTGTGACATAATAACGCGTGACAGACCCCTTCCGCCATATAAATATCACTCCTAGGACACTCATACAACGACACGATGCAATATTACAGGCTTTAGTAACTTAAAACGTGTGCGCCACTCTTATTCAAAATTACCTAAATAATGTTCATGGCATCTCTGCTTCCCTCGCCCGCTTGAGAGATTAAGGGAGAATGCTTTGATCCTACAGCCTGTGCTGAAGGCTCCACCAACGTTACCACAATTAAGTGGGGCCGTGCCTCCCGTGAGACTGTCCCGAGGGACCAGGTTACAGTGGAGGAAAGCGGTTACATGCTGTGGGAATTTTATGGCAACTTTCACGCAGAATACATCCAACTGGGTGGTTCCACTTCAGGATTGCATCAAGGTCGGGTGGTAGTGTCATTTTCTACAGGGTGGCTAGACTGTAAAATACAGCCTTGCCTGCTTGGCGTTTAGTAAATATTTAGGAAATTAAAATGACCGTTTATCATGTTTTCATTTTTACGCAGAATGTTCAATTCGCCCCAACATACTCGGGAAGATCCTCTGTTGACTCGGATACAAACCGAATTCGTCGAACTATAATGTAAGGAGAGTTCGGGACACTTCGAATTGTGTGGTTGTTTGGGAAGAGATAAACTAAAGAGATGTATCGAGGAAATTAGATGGACGAAAGAATTCCAAGACAAACCACATAATCGGATAACACCACCGGATATAAAAATCTCGAGTTTATGTTGAGAGAGATGGAAGCCGCTATTTCTGTTTCGGTGAATTTTTCTTTCACTAACGACGATTATTAGCACTGCATGCAGAAAGTAGAGAATTTATGGACAAATATTCTGGGGGGTTTTCCCCCTTACACAGTGTAGTGAACCATAATCGATGGGGGGAGAGGAATTCCAAGTTATGGCTTGGTCTTTCTTCCCCAGCGATTTTCTGCAGTCCTTTCGTTGATTGGCAACATGTTCGTTTCATTTCAATCTGCTTCGTTTTCTGTCGGACAAAATTGGGATCCTTTACAATTTACATCATAAAAAATACCCCTTTATCCTTGCTATTTTCACATTAATTCTTTGCACGATCTTATACCATTTTCACAACTCTTGTTCTGATTCCAGATTTTGTCTTATAAAACATTTTCCATTTTTCCTCAATGACACACTAAACAAACATCTTAACTTGGATTAATATAACCCATTGTTGATGGCTACATTGTTAGTATTATAGTTTTGCTTGATGTTGGTAAGTGGAATTGTTGTTACATCTCATTATATTCAAAACATTGTAAACATACTCATTACTATATATAATCGAAAGGGTTAATTTAATAAATTGCCCATTAAAACCATATGAGAAATTAGTTTGATTTTTGTAGATGCCCTTCCTTCATTTCTCTTATATCTAATAATAAATGTTACGTGTTTAACTGAATGTAATGATGTAAAATAAGGGTCTACAACATTATATGTAATTTAGTCGGCAACTTAGTGATCCAGTCAGCTTTAGCCGTACTTAAGATGCGACATCATACACACTATGAGGATTGATATTATGGAAAATAAATAAAACTAAATTGAATAATAATAATAGCTATTTTCGCTAATTATATACACAAATCAGTAACCTGCTTGTATTGCACAATCTTCAATAATTCATAAAGTTTCTGATTTCTTATTTATAGTTTCCAACCCCTGATAATGAGACGGCCTTCGAAACATAGAATAAAGATCGAGAAAATTGTATATTTTCTTAACTTTTCCAGGCAATACCAAATTCCTTTAAATCAATTCAAACATTGCGCATGATATTCTTTATGTAAAAAATATATATATATATATATAATATATATAAATATATATATATATATATATATATATATATATATATATATATATATATATATATATATATATATATATATATATATATATATATATATATATATATATCTCGCCGAATTCATTTCAAAAAGTATGTAGGTATATGTTGCTGACACCGAAGTACTTAATGGCTTACGAAAATAGAGTAAAATTTTCCGCAACTTTTAAAGTGAAAGTGATGGATATTATTCATATTTAAGTTATATAGGAACTATTCTGAATTTAATTGAGACAGGTAGAATATTTCCCCAAGAATCATTATATTGTTTCAGTAGATAAACTCAAGGTCAAAAATATTACTAGAAGCATCCTGATCCACATATTGGTGAATATATTTTTCCCCTTGTTTAAATAGTCTTAGCTCTTGGACACCACAAGTGAACTTAAACCATAATTTGAGTGTTGCTACGGAAATGGTGTTTGCTTGTTGGTCGAAGTCTGTATACGTGTGTATTCAAGTTTAGAACTACACGTTTTTTTCTAGCCTTCGAACTATTAAGAGGGGATTGAAGCCAAATTAATAATTAGTATAACCATCGGTCTTAGATCACCATTTTTTTTCTTTTCTCTATACCTTTTTCTTTAACTCATTCCATCTTTTAATAATTAAGCCGATCTTATTACGGGGCCTTAATTCCCTAAACGGCGTTTCGAAGGCCGAGTTAATTATCGGGGACCGTATTTTATAAGTCAGGTGCAGCCAACACATCTGAAACACCACCGTATATTAGTTTCATGTTGACTATGTGAATGTTTAGCCGTATATTCAAAGCTTGATCTGTGTCCTTCCTGAACATTAATCGAGAATGCCACACGAATATCGAGGAAGCAAAAATAAGAATTAAAAGACAGTGGTAAGTGTGATAATAAAATAGCACATGTGAATAATCCGTAATAAGAAATGAAGAGAAAAACTAATATATTTATTTATAATAATATTCTGTAGATTTGTGTTCTATATATTTTTTTTAAGTAGATTATGTATAATATTTAAACAGTAGGTTCACACTGAATACCTTTGGAAATGTATGTAATTTCAAAATATACCGATAGACTCAAAATACATAAGCAATTTTATTTTCCCCTTACATCGACATCACGAAACTTCGAGTTGGATGTTTCAATTAACACCATGCGTCGTAGGTCAGGTTAGATCTTCTAGCCTCCGTTTGCTTTCTGTGTCTCGGAACGGACGGTTGGCGGATAGCACGCAGGGCAACTGCAGTTGAGCCTTTCCTCAAATAATGCAATTGAACGTTGGGTTTCAATAAATCTCTAAGAGTGACTAGTTATACTTGGCGGAATTAATTCAACTATCTAGAGGGTTATGTATATCAAACTGGGCGAAACAAAATAAACTTTACTACTATACAAACAAAAATAAAATACTGGACATGAAAAATAAATCAAAAATAAAATAATGGGCATGAAAGACAAATCAAAATAAGATAATGGACATGAAATATAAATCAAAGTATACACACTCGCCGCACACGACTAACAAAAAGGTATCCCAATTCCGGGTGGACCTGCCACCCAAGGATTCGGCTGCTCGAGAGGAGCACGAGGGGTAGGAGTACCGAGTTCGAGTACTTTCCAACAGCAGGGGTTGGGTTTGCACTTAAGGCCGATTAGTACTCGGCCTCTTCGAAGTTATGACGGAAAATACAACCTGTATCCCAGTAACCACAGTCAGCCTCGGAAGTAGGGATCGAGAAAGGATTTGCCGGGGAGGAAGCTGGGCTCGAGAGATCTTTTATCGTTTGTTTCTTTTCTTTTTTTCTTGTCTTCGGGCTCTTGGAGAATGGGGAGGAAGAGAGAAAGAAGCTATAAGGAGAGACAAAATAGACACTCGTAAGGATAATGCAAGCGATCATGGCACTGGGTCGTTTTACACTAATTATAGCCGGGTCTTATTTAAGTACGGAATTATTCAGAGGGCAATGAATGTTTTAGTTAATACTTAACAATTATCATAACTTAATTCCCGCCTACGCTCAGCCAGTAATCAGAGCCTACATGCCTTACCTTATGCGACGTCTCCTCTTAGCACAGTACTAATTTACCCAGGCTAATGCTTTACTATTTATACAGGGCCGCCGAAAGTGAATGTTATCGAGACGCCAGAAGTAGATTTTACTTATCTATATAGAGGCGCCAGGAGTGAATTTAGACCTCCACGCCATCTCGCGGAACCTCCCGTTGTTACAATTAGGTTCGTTATAGGGCGTGTTATCAAACGGAAGTTACCTCAAATAGAGGCCGATCGTGGGTTCTTTTCGTCCCACCCGTGACTCTCTAAAATTCACGTGTGCCACATGTAAGAAGGACAAGTGGTGCGTTGACTTCCCGGAAGGCTGCTATGCGAAATGCCACCCAGACAGTGTATGCACCACTTGCATTTTAAAGAAGGAAGTGGAGGAAGTAGTCGCCTACTACAGGGAAAGAACTACAGACCTCGAACAGAAAATCGAGAGGCTCAAGGAGGAGCACTCCCACCAGATCCGCAGGCTCGAAGAGAAATTAAACGATCTCTCGAGTCCTGTGGCAAACACTACCTCTGCAGAGAGCCCGTGCCCGAATGTAGCAGCGACACCAAAAGGGAAAAAGAAAAAAAGACGAAAAAGGGAAAGAAGAAAGAGGAAGAGAGAGAAATAGAAGAAGAAAGGGTAGAAGAAGTTAATGAAAAGGATGACAAGGGGGAAAAGATGATAGAGAAGAAGAAGAAGAATAAGAGGAAGAAGAAAAAAGAAAAGCCTGAAAACACCATGATGGGGAAGAGAGAGGAATCGGAGAGCTTGCCTCAGAAAAAAAAGAATCCGAGCTCAGCAGGCAAATGTGCCAGGGTCATCCTTGTGGGCGATTCCCAGGCACGGGACCTGCAGCCCCTGCTAGCGGCCCGCCTTCGCACAAGCGTTAAGGTAAGCTGCCTGCCAGGATGTGGTAACCACCACATCAGAGTAGAGGCTGAGAAATCACAGATTTCTGAGAGCTCAGTCGTTGCTCTGATGGTCAGTGGAAACGACCTCTACCTGAGAGGAGGTAGGGTAGGCCCTACAGATAAAATCCTCCACACGGTCATGGGTGCCGTGGACGACTGTGGGCTGAAAACCCGCAAGCGCGTGGTAGTCGGGATGCTCCCGAGGAGAGGTCCAACACGGACCGCTCACTCGATGAATGTGTCTTTAAACCGGCGCCTGGCAGATTTGTGTACGGCAGAGGGGGTCTTTTTTGTGGACCCGTACCGCACCTTTTATGGTAGAAATGATCTCTACCAAAGGGATGGGGTACATCTTTCCTTTAAAGGAAAGGCCTTTCTGTCGAACATGATCCAGGATGTCGTAGAGAGGACCGAAAGGAGTATCCGGCCCAGAGTGAGGGCGGACGTACGCCAGTATGCCCGTGTCACTCCAGGAACGACCTTCTCAGAGGTCGCAAAAAGGGGTGCCTCACAAACAAACAAGCCGGGAAACGGAAGAGCGTAGGGAGTCCTACAGTCGGGGACTCCCTGAAAGTTCTTCTGTTCAATGCGAGGTCAATCAGGAACAAGTTTCCTGAGCTCCGTGGCCTCGTAGCGACGGAAGAACCCGAAATGGTAGCCATAACAGAATCGTGGATAAAAACCTTAAACCGAGACTTTGAAGGCGAATTCACGATTCCCGGTTACCAGCTCTTCTTGAAAGATAGGCCAGACAGAGAAGGTGGCGGTGTGATGTTGTATGTCAAGGATACTCTCAACTCGACGGATTGCAACATCGTATCCGACCATGAACTACTAGGTGTTGACCTAGAGATAGGTCCTGCCAAATATAGGACCCTGGTGCTTTATAGACCTCCTGCCCAACTCGTTGAAAAGGACAGAGATCTGTACCAGCTACTAGGAGAACTTGTCGAAGACAGAGTGTGTATCGTCATGGGTGATTTCAACACACAAGTTGACTGGGAAACCAGAGAACCCTGTGGCGAGAACGCACTACTCCTGGAGTTCACGAACAACGAGTTCCTCACTCATTGGGTGAGAGAGCCAACGAGAGGAGACAATATCCTCGACTTGGTTTTCACCTCTGAGGATGACATCGTTGAGGACCTCTCTGTTGGCGAAGAGCTCGGTGGCAGTGACCACCGACTAATTAGATTTGTAGTCAAAGTCCCCAAGGCAGAGCCTGCAACTAGTAAATCAAGGAAACTGGATTTAAGAAGAGCAGACTTTGCAGGTCTACGCGCGGGACTGACTGACGCGAGGCTAGAGGAGTGCGATGCTGTTGAAGACTCTTGGAACAGTTTCAAAACCACATTCATGAGTCTTCAATCGCGTTTTATCCCTCTGAAATGCCCCCGTCGGTCTTCTGTTCAACCAAAGTGGTTTAATCGAGAAATCGGGCAACTGCTTAGGGAGAAGAGAAATGTGTACCGGCAATCGAAGATCTCGGGTGACTTTGACGAATACCGGAGGCTAGCCAGGAGAGTGAAGTCCAGCATAAGGGCGGCTAAGCGGTCTGAGGAACTCCGAGTGGCGAGACTCTGTAAAGAGAATCCCAAGGAGTTTTTTGGATATGTGAACAGCCGTAAACCAATCCGTCGAACGATTGGCCCTTTGAGGAACGAGGAGGGGACATTAAAGCATTCAGATGCAGAAAATGCCAACCTCCTCAACGACTACTTCTCTTCAGTGTTTACTGAAGAGTGTGGTCCCATTCCCCAGCCGACGGATTCCTACTCGGGGGAAAAGCTGGAGGCAATGGACTTCACCGAAGGAGAAATAAAGAAAAAGATCGCTGACCTAAAGACGAATAAGTCCCCTGGACCGGATGGGTTTCTACCTAAAGTGTTGAAGGAAGTGTGCGATGAAGTATCACGACATCTGTGCGCTATCTTTAACATGTCAATCCGGACCGCATGCGTTCCTAGAGACTGGCGTGAGGCGGAGGTGACTCCTATCTTCAAGAAAGGAGACCGTAACCAACCGTCGAACTACCGACCTATCAGTCTGACTTCGATAGTCGGTAAACTCATGGAAAGCATCATGGTGGACAAAGTGACGTCGTATTTAGAGTCAAACCTGCTACTGAGGAGTTCCCAGCACGGCTTCCGAAGGCAACGGTCATGCCTGACGAACCTTGTAGAATTCTTCCACTTCGTTTTCAGTGAGCACGATCGGGACAAGGCGGTGGATGTGGTGTACCTAGACTTTCAGAAAGCCTTTGATAAGGTACCACACCGCCGCCTTCTCCGGAAAGTGCGAGCGCTTGGCATAGACGGAAAGGTAGCCGGCTGGATCGAGAACTGGCTAAGTGGCAGACGGCAACGGGTGGTGGTAAATGGACAGTCTTCTGAGTGGGTGCCCGTTACTAGCGGGGTGCCTCAAGGTTCTGTCCTGGGACCACTACTATTCATCATCTACGTCAACGACATGGACGGTGACATGGTTGCGAAGATTTCCAAATTTGCCGACGATGCCAAGCTTGGTATGAACGTTGCAAAGGATGGAAATACTGCCCGCCTGCAGGAAGATCTTGGGAAGATTGGGGAGTGGTCGGACACGTGGCAAATGCCTTTTAACGTGGGCAAATGCAAAGTGATGCATATCGGCCACAGAAACCCCCAATCTCAGTATATCCTTAAGGGCACTGCTATTGAATCCACCGACACTGAGAAGGACTTGGGTGTAACAATCACTAGTGACCTCAAGTTCTCGAAACAGTGCATTGAGGCGGAGAAAAAGGCCCAAAGGATGCTAGGCTATATTAAGCGCCAGTTTGGTTATCGGAACCAGGAGATTGTACTGTGCCTGTACAACTCACTTGTCCGACCGCACCTGGAGTATGCCGTACAATTTTGGAGTCCTTCATTGCGAAAGGACATCGCGAGATTGGAACGCGTACAAGCCAGGGCAACCAAGCTGATTCCCTCTATCCGACATAAAAGTTATGAGGATAGACTAAGGGAGTTAGATCTGTTCTCGCTGGAAACCCGTAGACTGCGTGGTCAGCTCATCGAAGTCTTCAAAATACTTCGAGGGTTCGACAATGTTGACTACCGGGATATTTTCACACTGAGTGAGAACAGAACGCGCAATCACGGCTTCAAACTTGAACTGAAGCGTTACAACCGCAATCTGTGTGGAAACTTTTTCACCTACAGTATCTGCGGTAAGTGGAACGCACTTCCAGTGGAAGTTGTCAACAGTGAATCTGTTGACCAGTTCAAGTCAAGACTAGACAAAGTCTTGAAAAGTGGCCGTTTATGGACGCAAAACAATTGAGCAGCCATGTGCCCGCTCAATTGCTAGTCCAAAGGTACCCTCTTTGAATGGACCGTAAGGTCTCCTAGGGTACTTACTTTCCTTGTTACTCTCTCTCTCTCTCTCGTTCTCTCTCTCGTTCTCTCTCTCGTTCTCTCTCTCGTTCTCTCTCTCGTTCTCTCTCTCGTTCTCTCTCTCGTTCTCTCTCTCGTTCTCTCTCTCGTTCTCTCTCTCGTTCTCTCTCTCGTTCTCTCTCTCGTTCTCTCTCTCGTTCTCTCTCTCGTTCTCTCTCTCGTTCTCTCTCTCGTTCTCGTTCTCGTTCTCGTTCTCGTTCTCGTTCTCGTTCTCGTTCTCGTTCTCGTTCTCGTTCTCGTTCTCGTTCTCGTTCTCGTTCTCGTTCTCGTTCTCGTTCTCGTTCTCGTTCTCGTTCTCGTTCTCGTTCTCGTTCTCGTTCTCGTTCTCGTTCTCGTTCTCGTTCTCGTTCTCGTTCTCGTTCTCGTTCTCGTTCTCGTTCTCGTTCTCGTTCTCGTTCTCGTTCTCGTTCTCGTTCTCGTTCTCGTTCTCGTTCTCGTTCTCGTTCTCGTTCT
>OZ018326.1:134373938-134416438 GCA_963969495.1 Ceratothoa steindachneri
CAATAAAATCAGTAACTGTGGACAAAATATCTAGCGGCACGGCCATGTACCTCAGAGGATGCCCGGCTCCTTTATTAACCTAAGCGAGCCACCAATAATTCAAAATAAATAGTATGTGAGTTTACTCACCTACTCCCAAAACGTTAGTCTGATCGTGGAATCTTTTGTGCCCTACTCGGCACGCTCATTCCCGCAATTCCCATATGTCCAAGAACCCAGCTCAAGATAATCTCGACATCCGCCCGGAACGCGGCAAGCGTGGCATCACGGATACCGTGAACCATGAGAAGGCTTTCATTGGCTACTGTGTTAATACCCCGTAAGGGGCGCGGCGATTTGCCATCCTGGCCGCCGTGCTGACGGGACTCAGCACCCCGTCCGGCCCCAGCTTAGCCTCTCTTCCTTCCTTCAAAACACTTGTTTCCTCTCTTTTCATACAACCTCTCCCACAACTTTCTCTAGTCAGCCTCTAATTTCACAGGGTAGATGCTGACCTTCTTCTCGGCCAACCGTCCTGGATCGTGGCTGAGGGGGGAGGGGACAATGTTCCCTAACCCCTGAGCTCCGGTCTGGGGTGGTTGGTTTTTAACAACCTGCTTCATTCCCACCCATACCTTCCTCACATCCCTTTTCCTCTCCTCTTCACATACTATCTGTTTTACGCGTGTCTAAGGTGGAGCCACTATGCCGATGGACTGCCAGGCCACCAGGCATGAGGGTTGGTCCCAAATGGCGGCACTGGGCTTGTATGCACCTCTCGCAGTGCGGGCTACTGCAAGAGGTGATGTGCGATTGCGTCCCGTATTAAAAAGAGGGTCACCATGTATGCCCATGTATGTACAAAAAAAAAACCAACCCTCAACTTCCCCTGAAACACCGATGGAGCCGCCCTCGGGTCGCTCCAGCAAAAAAAATGGAGCTCCCCCCCCCTGTGCTTGCGCAGGAAACCCTCCATATTTCTCTAACCGACGAGGAGGCTTACTCCTCTCCTTCGCCTACGGGTGCAGGGGACTCCCCCTCACCCCCTTCTCTGGAGGTGCTTTCGGGCGCCTCCCTTTTTCCAGCGGCAGTCCCCTCTTTTCTTTCCAAGGGGACTGCCAAGAAAGCCAGCAGGCAGCCCTTAGCCAGCCGCTCCCCATCGAAGCGGCTCGGTAGGGCAAACCCCCTTAGGGGGGAAAGGGAAGCCAGCCCCTTCGGTCGCTTCCCTCAAAGGAACTAGTGGCAAGGATTTTTAACCTTGCCGGGGTTAAGGCCTGTGCCTCCCCACAAAAGACTAGTGACAATACTGCCAACGGGACCTGAGATGTCTTAGGAAGGGGATGGCCAACTGGAGTCCCCTCCTGTGACACACATGGTCCTTGAAAAGCCCCAGCCTCAGACGGTAGGGCTTCCATGGTGGGAGATCCGGGCTCGGCGCCAAGCACCGAACCCGAATCCGCCCCTATGCAAGGTCCTCCTCAAACGGCTGAGGGCTCCGAGACAGTACAAGAAGGGGAGGGATCTCCTCCGACAGGTGCCCCTACGACTACCAGGACCTTCTCCATTTCCGAGAGGGGCCTGGCTGAGGCCGGTCCATCTGGCATGGGGGGGAGGCTTCTGCAAGTGGAGGTGAGAAGCAGGTTCATTCCCCGCCCTCCTCTCCTAAAAAGAAGAATAAAAAGACAAGAAAGACAAAGAAGACTCGGGGCTCCTCTCCATCCGCGGGGGCTGCAGGGACGGATGGGTCTGTTGCCAATTTGGCAAGCGACCAAGCCAAGATCGGCACAGCCGGCCCCTCAACCTTCCCGTGTGCGGAGCCCCTGACTAAGACCAAGAGTGCACTGGGCGGAGCCTTGATGACATCGAGGCCCCTCATTGCGAGGTTACCAGGCGGTTTCGAGCCTGCTGGCTTCAAGCGCTTCCTCGTTATTCGCTCCACTGATGGCAGCATGTTGTCCAAGGGTAACATGATCCATCAGAGGAGAGGATTAGCTAGTGCAATTGGTAGAGAGCCGAAGGTGACCCGTTTCTCGGACGGGAGCCTTCTGGCGAATGCGGCGAATCCCGCCGAGGTGGCCAAGATAAGTGCTCTTCGGACACTTCATGGCAACCCGGTGAGTGTGACGCCGACCTCTACCATGAACTTTGTGAAAGAAGTAGTTTATGTGAGGGAACTCGTTGACTACTCCATTGAGGACATCACCCTAGAGCTGACCGACCATGGGACGGTCAAGGTCGAACGTGTGATGAGAAAACAGGGAGGGGCCTCGAGACCCACCCCTACACTCTTCGTCACGTTCGACTGTGACAAGCTCCCTGAGTCGGTGCTTGCCAATTGGTACCGCTACCGCGTGAAGACATTCGTGCCACTGCTGCGGCGGTGCTATTACTGTCACCGCTTCGGCCATACGAATCGCTCATGTAGACGTGCAAAGTCGGGGTCACCCGAAGTCTGTGTAAATTGCTCCAAGGTCGCACACGATAAGTCCAAATCGTGTGTGGCCAAGTGTGTCAATTGCGGAGAGCCGCACTCTGCTTCTTCGAAGCGATGTGGTGCATATCTCCTTGAGAAAGAAATCCTGGCCGTTCAGGCCCAGGATAGACCCTCATTCCGCGAGGCTAAGGACTTGGTCCTGGCGCGCCCGGCTCTGCCTGGGACGTCATATACCTCAGTAGTTAGAAAGGCACCCTCTGCTTCTGGCCCATCCAGGCCAACGAGCATGGTTGTTTCCGCGCCCATTCGGAGCCCTTCTGCGGGCTGTACCCAACCCAGGCGCTCCCCTGGTAAAGCTGGCGGCAAAAAGGGTTCATACCCAGCCCCGGTTAAAACCAGGGCTCCCCCCTCTTCCCCCAGCGTGACCGTTTCCCGCAAGCAAAACGGCCACGCGCCTCCACCGAGTCGTTAGACTCACAGGAGGCAACACCCCTGAAAATGGTCGCTAGGCCATCTTCGGGGGTTCCTAAAGCTGTCCCCCGAAAGGAGGACAGCAACAAAGGAGCTTCGGCTCCTTCGCCCATGCACCGAGGTGGAGCGAGTGGCTCGGAGACGGTGGTTTCTCGAAAAGAGGGGCCCCCGCCTCCACAGCCGCAACGCCCACTTAAGGTTTCGAGGCGGAGGGAGGAAAAGACTCGCATGGCGAGCCCAACCTCCCCCAATAAGTCCTCGAAAGCGACAGCGCCTCCAGCGCTATGTCCGGCCAACAGTGCCAGGGGTTCTGCCCCCGGGAAGCGTACGGCCATTCCCGTGAGGGTCTTCAATTCGAGGAGGGCCCCCGCGTCTCCTCCGAGCTAGGCCTGGAGGGCATATTCCTTCAATGGAATTGCCATGGACTCCGGGCGAACTGGGAGGAGCTGCGGAGGCTCGCCTCGTCCCGTTCCCCGTTAGCTATTTTTTTGCAGGAGACCATGCTAGGTGCGTGCCCCCTGCCTGCCCTCCCGGGGTATAAGGGTCTTGCGACCCCACCAACGCGGGATGTTTGGGCTGGGGGATGCGCGGTTTACACCCGGCATGATGTCTCCATTCTTCCTTTCTCTTTAGATACCTCCTTTCAGGCAGTGGCTGTGCAGCTGCACCTGGATAGGAGGTATACTATCATTTCTGCGTACATTCCACCGTCAGCAGACTTCGACGCGGGGGACTTCCGCCGCGTCGTGGCACGGTTGCCGAGGCCCTATCTCTTGCTTGGGGATCTGAACGGCAGGCATCCTCTCTGGGGAGATTACTCCATTAATCCCAGGGGACAAGTCCTTGCCGATCTGATCGAAGAGCTTGAGATGGGTGTCCTAAACGTGGATGAGTTTACGCATCACTGTCCGAGAACCGCTTCATTTTCTTGCCTTGACCTATCTTTGTGCTCTTCGGATGCACAGCCTGATTTTGATTGGGGGGTGGTCGATGACCTCCCTGGTAGTGATCACTTTCCAATTCAAATATCATTTTCAGGGCAACTGCCGCCTGAGAGACCACCTCGGTGGTGCTTGGCGTGGGCGCGGTGGCCTGCATTTCAGGAAATGACTGAATTCTCTATCTCAGTCGAGGAGTTTAGGTCGGTAGATGAGGCCGTTGAGTTCTTCTCCGGCAACCTCATCGCCGTGGGCCTGACTACTATTCCTAGGACGTCTGGCCGTTTTACACGCCGACCACTCCCATGGTGGTCGGCCGAGTGTGAGACGGCCCTCAAACAGAAGCGTTATGCCTACATGCGCTATAAGCGCCGCCCGAACGATTTCACTGTCGCTGAATTTCGTCGGGCTAGGGCTAGGTTCCGGTATATTTCGAAGCACGCCCGCCGCTCTTCTTGGCGGGCATACGTGTCTTCACTTAACGAAGAAGACCCCTTTAGCTGAGGTGTGAAAGCGAGTCAAAAGGATTCGGGGCAAGTTCTCGCAGGACCCCCCTCCCGTTCTCCAGGAGAATGGGACCGCAATCTCGGACCCCGCGTCTGTGGCGGAATCCTTAGCGACCGCTTTTTCCGAATTCTCTAGCCGTGATGCTGCTCCGCCAGCATTCAATGCACGTCGTGATGTCGCGGAAGGCCGCCGGCTGGACTTTACCTCCAGAGGCGGAGAACCCTTCGACGACAAGTTTACTGTGAGTGAGTTGCGTTCCGCTCTCGCTTCGTGCGCGGACACCACCCATGGTCCGGACGATGTCCCGTACGCCATGCTTTATATACCTGGGTGATCGAGGCGTGGCCTTTCTGTTAGATTTGTTCAACAGGATCTGGGTGGAAGGTCTTCTCCCAGACTCCTGGCGAATCGCTACTGTGCTCGCCTTTCGCAAGCCGGGGAGAGATCACTCTACTCCGACCGGTTTCCGCCCAATCTCTCTAACCTCTTGCGTGTGCAAGTTGATGGAGAAATTGGTAAATGTTAGATTAGCCTATTTCCTGGACAGCGGAGGCCATCTGTCTTCTGCACAGTGCGGCTTCCGTAAGTTCCACTCCACGTCGGATGCTCTGCTCCGACTGGAAAGTGCCGTCTGCGAGGCTTTCCTTCGTAGACAGCACTACGCCACGGTGTTTTTTGATCTGGAGAAGGCCTATGATACCGCATGGCGATACGGTATCATGGAGACTCTCCACACGATGGGGGCGAGGGGACGCCTCCCAATGTTTATATCTGAATTTTTGCGAGATCGTCGATTCCGCGTACGGGTGGGGGGAGCCCTCTCCGGCCCAAAGGAGCAGGAAGAGGGTGTCCCACAGGGAAGTGTCCTCAGTGTCACACTCTTTGCCCTGAACATCAACGGCATCACCTCGGTGCTGCCGGAAGATGTTCTCGCTACGCTCTACGTGGACGACCTTTCGATCTCTTTTGGCGCGGCCCAGATGCCAACTCTGGAGCGTCGACTCCAACAGGCATTGAACCGCTTCTCTCGCTATGGCGAAGCGCACAGGTTTCGCTTTTCTTTGGCCAAGACTAAGGTGGTGCACTTCTGCCGCCATCCACGGCTTCACCCCGACCCAGATTTGTTTCTTAATGGGGTGCGCCTGGATGTGGTTGAGTCGCACCGTTTCCTTGGTCTTGTATTCGACCGACGCCTCACCTGGGAGGCTCATATTCGCAGCCTTAGGGCCTCTTGTACCCGCGCCATGGACATTCTCCGTTCCGTGACGTTCAGCGCTTGGGGCGCTGATAGGGCTACCGCCTTACTTTTTTATCGATCCTTTGTTCGCTCGAAGCTCGACTACGGATGCGAGTTTTATGCATCCGCAGCCGAGCGTTTATTGCGGAAGGTGGATTCCATCCACCACACCGGCCTTCGCCTTGCGACCGGTGCCTTCCGCACTTCCCCCATTGAGAGCCTGTTGGTCGATGCTGGGGAGATGCCACTCGCTCTGCGCCGCGTGCAGTGCATCACTCGTCTGTACGCGCGAGCCCGGCGCCTCCCTCAGTCGCCAACAGCTCTCACTGCATCCGCAGCTCATCTCGATGGTGCCTATGCCGCCGAGAGACGCCAGTCATGCCCTAAGCCCTTTGGGTTTAGGGCCAGGAAACTCCTTCGAGAGCTAGATATAGCTCTCGGGCCGGTAGCGCCCCTGGTTCTGCCCAGGACGCCACCCTGGAGGGTACCACATTTGGCTATTTGTCGCCACGCCTCTGCTCCCAAAGCTTGTACTGCGCCGGGAGTATTGCGTTCGACCTTTTTGGAGCACACATCGTGTCACGCTGGAACCGTGCCAGTGTATATGGATGGCTCCAAGTCCCAAGAGGGGGTCGGCTTCCACGCCGTATCCCCTCTGTTTGAAGTCAGCGGGGCTCTACCAGGCGCTGCGTCTGTCTTCACGGCCGAGCTGGTGGCAATACACCACTCGGTACGGGAGATTACGCGACGTGCCCGGTTCGGAGACCGGATTGTGATCTATAGCGACTCACAAAGCGCCCTGAGTGCTCTCGGGGCATTGGAATCTCCGCATCCCCTGGTTCGCGATATCCGTGACGCCACGGTTTTGGCGAGCCGGGCAGATGTCGAGATTATCTTCTGCTGGGTTCCTGGACATGTATGAATTGCGGGGAATGAGCGCGCCGATGAGGGCGCCAAAGAGTCCGCGAGGACTCTGCGACCGGACCAGCGTTTCGCTCTTCCTCACACTGACTACATGGCAGGAATATGGGCAGCTCTTCGGACTGCTTAGCAAAGAAGATCGGAGGCGGTCGAGGGGAACTTAAAGTTGCGTGCCATTGCGCCGCGACTGTTCCCATGGACCTATCCCCCAATGCCGCGGCGGCTTCAGGTTGCTTTTTGTCGTCTTCGAATCGGACACACTCGTGTGACGCATCGCTACTTGATGGAGCGCTCGCCTGCGCCCTATTGCAACGACTGCGTCGTCCCCCAGACTGTTCGGCACATTCTTGTCGAATGTCCCAGTCTGGGTGATCTTCGCGCACGATACCTGTCCCGATACCGGGATTGGCGGGGTCGCTACCGCCTGTCCCTTGTACTCGGGACGAGTGTGTGCACCATGACTAGTGGACTTATTGACTTTTTGGGGAAGGCTGGCCTTCTCCCTTTCATTTAACCCAGTTTAATTGTTGTTGTTGTTGTTATTGTTTTTGTTATTGCTTTTTTATTATTATTGTTATCTCTTTTTATTGTTTCCTGTTTAATTTTTAAAGTAGCCTAGAACTAGGCTGTTTGTTTACGGCGACTAATGCCTAAGTCGGCAGTCGCCAGATAGCCCCTTAATTAAAAAAAAAAAACCCGGCATGATGTCTTGGTTCTTCCTTTCTCTTTAGATACCTCCTTTCAGGAAGTGACTGTGCAGCTGCACCTGGATAGGAGGTATACTATCATTTCTGCGTACATTCCACCGTCAGCTGACTTCGACGCGGGGGACTTCCGCCGCATCGTGGCACTGTTGCCGAGGCCCTATCTCTTGCTTGGAGATCTGAACGGCAGGCATCCTCTCTGGGGAGATTACTCAATAAATCCCAGGGGACAAGTCCTTGCCGATCTGATCGAAGAGCTTGAGATGGGTGTCCTAAACGTGGATGAGTTTACGCATCACTGTCCCAGAACCACTTCATTTTCTTGCCTTGACCTATCTTTGTGCTCTTCGGATGCACAGCCTGATTTTGATTGGGGGGGTAGTCGATGACCTCCATGGTAGTGATCACTTTCCCATTCAAATATCATTTTCAGGGCAACTGCCGCCTGAGAGACCACCTCAGTGGTGCTTGGCGCGGGCGCGGTGGCCTGCATTTCAGGAAATGACTGAATTCTCTATCTCAGTCGAGGAGTTTAGGTCGGTAGATGAGGCCGTTGAGTTCTTCTCCGGCAACCTCATCGCCGTGGGCCTGACTACTATTCCTAGGACGTCTGGCCGTTTTGCACGCCGACCACTCCCCATGGTGGTCGGCCGAGTGTGAGACGGCCCTCAAACAGAAGTGTTATGCCTACATGCGCTATAAGCGCCGCCCGAACGATTTCACTGTCGCTGAATTTCGTCGGGCTAGGGCTAGGTTCCGGTATATTTCGAAGCACGCCCGCCGCTCTTCTTGGCGGGCATACGTGTCTTCACTTAACGGGAAGACCCCTTTAGCTGAGGTGTGAAAGCGAGTCAAAAGGATTTGGGGCAAGTTCTCGCAGGACCCCCCTCCCGTTCTACAGGAGAATGGGACCGCAATCTCGGACCCCGCGTCCGTGGTGGAATCCTTAGCGACCGCTTTTTCCGCATTCTCTTGCCATAATGCTGCTCCGCCAGCATTCAATGCACGTCGTGATGTCGCGGAAGGCCGCCGGCTGGTCTTTACCTCCAGAGGCGGAGATCCCTTCAACGACAAGTTTACTGTGAGTGAGTTGCGTTCCGCTCTCGCCTCGTGCGCAGACACCGCCCATGGTCCGGACGATGTCACGTACGCCATGCTCCGACACCTGGGTGAGCGAGGCATGGCCTTTCTGTTAGATTTGTTTAACAGGATCTGGGTGGAAGGTCTTCTCCCAGACTCCTGGCGAATCACTACTGTGCTCGACTTTCGCAAGCCGGGGAGAGATCACTCTACTCCGACTGGTTTCCGCCCAATCTCTCTAACCTCTTGCGTGTGCAAGTTGATGGAGAAATTGGTAAATGTTAGATTAGCCTTTTTCCTGGACAGCGGAGGCTATCTGTCTTGCGCACAGTGCAGCTTCCGTAAGTTTCACTCCACATCGTATGCTATGCTCCGACTAGAAAAAATGCCGTCTGCGAGGCTTTCCTTTGTAGACAGCACTACGCCACGGTGTTTTTTCGATCTGGAGAAGGCCTATGATACCGCATGGCGATACGTTATCATGAAGACTCTCCACACAATGGGGGCGAGGGGACGCCTCCCAATGTTTATATCTGAATTTTTGCGAGATCGTCGATTCCGCGTACGGGTGGGGGGGAGCCATCTCCAGCCTTAAGGAGCAGGAAGAGGGTGTCCCGCAGGGAAGTGTCCTCAGTGTCACACTCTTTGCCCTGAGCATCAACGGCATCACCTCGGTGCTGCCGGAAGATGTTCTCGCTACGCTCTACGTGGACGACCTTTCGATCTCTTTTGGCGCGGCCTAGATGCCAACTCTGGAGCGTCGACTCCAACAGGCATTGAACCGCGTCTCTCGCTATGCCGAAGCGCACAGGTTTCGCTTTTCTTTGGCCAAGACTAAGGTGGTGCACTTCTGCCGCCATCCACGGCTTCACCCCGACCCAGATTTGTTTCTTAATGGGGTGCGCCTGGAAGTGGTTGAGTCGCACCGTTTTCTTGGTCTTGTATTCGACCGACGCCTCACCTGGGAGGCTCATATTCGCAGCCTTAGGGTCTCTTGTACCCGCGCCATGGACATTCTCCGTTCCGTGACGTTCAGCGCTTGGGGCGCTGATAGAGCTACTGCCCTACTTTTTTATCGATTCTTTGTTCGTTCAAAGCTCGACTACGGATGCGAGTTTTATGCATCCGCAGCCGAGCGTTTATTGCGGAAGATGGATTCGATCCACCACACTGGCCTTCGCCTTGCGACCGGTGCCTTCCGCACTTTCCCCATTGAGAGCCTGTTGGTCAATGCTGAGGAGATGCCACTCGCTCTGCACCGCCTGCAGTGCATCACTCGCCTGTACGCGCGAGCCCGGCGCCTCCCTCAGTCGCCAACAGCTCTCACTGCATCCGCAGCTGATCTTGATGGTGCATATACCGCCGAGAGACGCAAGTCATACCCTAAGCCCTTTGGGTTTATGGCCAGAAAACTCCTTCGAGAGTTAGATATAGCTTTCGGGCCGGTGGCGCCCCTGGTTCTGCCCAAAACACGACCCTGGAGGGTACCACATTTGGCTATTTGTCAACACGCCTCTGCTACCAAAGCTTGTACTGCGCCGGGAGTATTGCGTTCGACCTTTGTGGAGCACACATCGTGTCACGCTGGAACCGTGCTAGTGTATACGGATGGCTCCAAGTCCCAAGAGGGGGTCGGATTCCACGCCGTATCCCCTCTGTTTGAAGTCAGCGGGGCTCTACCAGGCGCTGCGTCTGTCTTCACGGCCGAGCTGGTGGCAATACACCACTCGGTAAGGGAGATTACGCGACGTGCCTGGTTCGGAGACCGGATTGTGATCTATAGCGACTCACAAAGCGCCCTGAGTGCTCTCGGGGCATCGGAATCTCCGCATTCCCTGGTTCGCGATATCCGTGACGCCACGGTTTTGGCGAGCCGGGCAGATGTCGAGATTATCTTCTGCTGGGTTCCTGGACATTTAGGAATTGCGGGGAATGAGGGCGTCAAAGAGTCTATGAGGACTCTGCGACCGGACCAGCGTTTCGCTTTTCCTCACACCGACTACATGGCAGGAATACGGGCAGCTCTTCGGACTGCTTGGCAAAGAAGATGGGAGACGGTCGAAGGGAACTTAAAGTTGCGTGCCATTGCGCCGCGACTGTTCCCATGGACCTATCCCCCAATGCCGCCGCGGCTTCAGGTTGCTTTCTGTCGTCTCCGAATCGGACACACTCGTGTGACGCATCGCTATTTGATGGAGCGCTCGCCTGCGCCCTATTGCAACGACTGCGTCGTCCCCCAGACTGTTCGGCACATTCTTGTCGAATGTACCAGTCTGGGTGATCTTCGCGCACGATACCTGTCCCGGTACGGGGATGGGCGGGGT
The DNA here is from genome assembly GCA_963969495.1 of Ceratothoa steindachneri. Classification (NCBI taxonomy): domain Eukaryota; kingdom Metazoa; phylum Arthropoda; class Malacostraca; order Isopoda; family Cymothoidae; genus Ceratothoa; species Ceratothoa steindachneri. The sequence continues at coordinate 134,384,534 of OZ018326.1, forward strand.
CGCTACCGCCTGTCATTTGTACTCGGGACAGATTCGTGCACATTGACTTGTGGACTTGTTTACTTTTTGGGGAAGGCCGCCTTCTCCCTATTATTTAAGCAAGGTTTTTTTTTCCGTTTTGTTTTTGCATTTGTTTATTTTTTGTTTGTTTTTTTTTCCTTTAGTTGCACGCTCCTGCGCCGGGGGGACCTCTTCCCGACGCACCAGCTTGCTTCCTTTTCCCCTTTTTGGGGTGTTGTTTTTTTTCTCTTTAATTTTATTTTAAAATAGCCTAGAACTAGGCCAGTTTTAATACGGCGACTAATGCCCAAGTAGGCAGTCGCCAGATGAGCTCTTAAAAAAAAAAAAATACTGTGTTAATAAGGGCAAGGTGTTTCTCATATGGAGAGGTGCAGATTTGGTACCCGTAGATAATTCGGGGTGAATTAAGGAAAGGTAGAGGAGGAAAAGTGTTTCTCGATCCATTCCCCAGTTGTGTCAGGAAACTGTGTCTAGGGCGTTCATCGTCCCTTTGTAGTTCTGATGAGGGGGTTCCATGTCAGTATCCTATCTAAGTCAATCCCAGGGATCTACCGAGTTGTGCAAAAGTGTTAGAATTACTACCCCGAAAGCAGGGCAAGGCTAAGCAAGGTGTTAGCGCTAAAGTGAGAGACTTTCGTTTCCAATTTATTTTGAAAGTTATAGTGGTCTCTATAGAGAACTTATTCGAAACGATGTTTAGTTCCGAATGCCCTCGTTAGTTATAGTTTAGTTTACTGGTAGTTTGAGAGTTTGAGAGAAATTTGATGGTTCAGAAATGTCTAGAAGGTTATGAGTTTGAAAGACCGAAGGTTAAATGAATTTAAGCGACAGAGGGGACCAAATGAGAGAGAGAGAGAGAAAGAGAGAGAGATTTTGATGGGATTCGAGGGAACTCGCAAAACCAATGCGAAGAGGAGGGTATAAAAACTTACCTTGGTCGGAGAACCCGAGCGAGGAGCTACTTGCAAGTTGGAGTCGTTCACGGTGCCGCACACTTCCGAAGTTTTGTCCGGACGAGTCCAAGAGTTTGAGGGGAGTTTGAGAGTTTTGAGTTTGATTCCTTATTCCAGCTTTCAGAATGGTCCTGCCCAGAATACTTGAGTTTGCAAGGAGTTTCAGATAGTTGTTTCTTAATCTAGCGTCTGATCTAGAGTGGCTATTTGTCGCTCCTACAAGAGGGGTTTCAAGGAGCCAGGAAGGGGGTTGTTGGGGGATAATTAGGGGGAAGGACACGAGGAAGGCCGGCGTGCGAGGTCCGAAACGCATAACTCCCTGTGCCCACAATAAAACTATAAGCCACCGGGTTCGGGTCCACCGTGCCGATCGTCAAGGAGAAGGAGCGGCAATATTCCTCCAGATGCTCAAGATGGCTCCAAGCGCGTAAACCCCCTCATCCCCCTTAATTAACTCATAAACCACTCGGTCTTAGATAGCCTAAGGAATAGGCCAGAAATACAGAGGAGGGGGCGGCACTACGCTATCCTCCTTTGATTTACATGCGTTCATGAACGCTCACACATACACGCGTGCAAGACAGTGCAATAAAACGCAATCTTAACAAAGTTCTGGTACACTTGTTTTTTTTCATCTTTCGAGAGGTTTACGTGTGTGATAGAAAAATGTTCCATCAAACAAAAAGTACTACTTTTCTAGCACGTGTCTTTAAAACGTATTTTTCCATTGCGTGTAGTTGTGTCGAGATGAAAGTGAAAAGAATCGAGATCTCTGTTTTCCTGCGCGTGGGCCACAACAAGTTGACATCACCAAGCAGCTCAACGTTAGACGGATGACCATCCACAGAGTCGCGGAGAGGCTCTAAAACGAAGAAGATCGCGAAGGTCGACCTCGTTCAGGCAGAAATCAACTAGTTAACCGTTTGGCTGTGAGAGAGGCCTTAGAAATTGATCCGAAGCTCAAAATAACTGCGCTCTCGAAGAACATTTCGGTGAACATGGTATCCAAGGCTGTCAAATAGGGAGGGGGCAAGATCTTGAGGTACTTGGAAAGGCCTTTGCTTTCCGACCGTATGGAAGAACAACCTCGAGAGCGCTGCCGTCGCCTTCTCAACGACTTGAGTCGTGGCAGGCGAATTCTCAATTTTTTTTCTGATGCAAAAAAAACCTCACGTTCGATCCGGTGATCAACAAGGAGAACGACTGCGTGGTAAGCCTCTGCCAGAATGTCTCCGAGGTCCGCTACGTTTCCTCGACCAAGTACCCGGCCTCCGTGACGATGTTAGGCGTCGTGACTTCGAATGGCAAGAAGATTACGCCAGTGTATTTAGAGCGAAATAATGACCACAAAAATTCTGCCCAGGATGAAAAAGTTCAAGAAAGACGACTTGGTCTTTCAGCAGGACGATACCCCGACCATCACGGCCAAGACCGTGCAAGAGTGGTTGGGGTCGAAGATGAACTTCTGGTGGAAAGGCTTTTGGTAGCCGCAGTTGCCCGACCTCAATCCCTTCGACTACAGCGTGTGGACGCATAACGAGAGCAAGGTCTGCAAGGTTAGCAAGACCAATGTTTACGAGTTGAAGTTCTCCCTCAACCGCGTATGGGCCAGCATGAGCAAGTACTTCGTCCGCAACCTGTGTGTGGCTTTCAGTTCTCGCCTGGATCGTCTACTCACCGCCGAAGATGGCCATGTTGATTAATATTAAAGTGTAAACACATATGTGTAAGTTAAGACAATAAAAACCTGTCTAACAGCATCAAAACTATTATTGTGTCCTTTGTTGAGAGCGTCTTAACGTGTAACATGATCTTTGCAATACCGGTACTGCAATCCTCTCTTGGTATAAGTAAAGATCAGGTTCCCTAATATACCTTCTATGGGGGCAAACGGGAACCACTCTCATCTTCCCGGTCGAAAATTGATAGCTGTGTGCTGAGGTCCGTCTTTTGTTGTTGATGGCGAATTGGAGGCGACGCTCTACCGCTGCCATTTCGAAACCTGCTAGGGAGCTTAAGAAGTCGTCTACTTAGAGGTTGGCTGCAAACAAGGGCACCGTAAAGACACTGCCTTGGCAAACGCCTTCTTTCTCTGGGAATGAGTTTGAGGTTTGGTTTAAGGTAAGGAACCAGTTGGCCAACTGCACAATCTAAGTGGATTCTAAGTGGCAGTGTAAATATTAAGAAGCAAATTAGTTATACGAGTACAAAGGGGAGAAGACCACGTAATAATTTATTTTTTTTTAAATGAGGGTTTAAAATATTCCTCTGCCAGAATGAATCAAATGCGAGACAGGCGAGGTATAGTTAAAGGGGTTGGGAAACAGGATAACCGGAGAGTGGTGAAATAAGGCATTCTAGTAGAAGATGGGTGACCGATTGGTCTCCACCACAAAAACGGCAGCAAGAGCTAATTCGAGGATCATCCGAAACAAGCTGACCGTGGATAAGTCTTGCGTGGCCGATGCGAAAGTGACCAAGGGCTACCTCTAAGGACCGTAGTCTCTGAAGTCTCGAGGGCCAAGAGCGAACAGACCTTTTGATTTTATATAATCTAAATGCTGAACATCCATCCTATTCATCCTATCACAACTAAAAAATATATTCTCTTATAAATGTAAAGAAATCTCGATAAGGCAATGCAGAGTTGTCTAAGGACACAGTAGGCTGAATAGACCAGCTTTTCAGCTATCTCATTGCCCAGGACCCCTACATGCCCGTGGACCCAACAAAATATAACTCGATATCGGGACGCATTCTGGACCAGCCAGTTGCAGATTTATGTGACTAAGGATGGGAAGCATTGAAAGAGCGAATTGCCTGTAAAACACTCCTAGAGTCGGAGAAAATGACAAAATCTTTAAAAGGTAAAATTTGGATTAGGTCTAAAAGCTAAAAGGATGGCTGAAAATTCAGCGGTAAAAAAAGTAGCTGCCAGCGGCAAAGATAAAGTTAAAAACTCTTCGGATTAGGTGGCTGCGGCACCCACGCCACGGTCTAATTTGGAACAATCGGTGTATATCGGGCAGTATTGTATACGTGAGGTCGCATGCTCTATAGACAGGTTCTTAAGGGAGCAAGGGTCCGCGGACGAATTGTCCAGGCTCCACATGCTGGTACAAACGGTGTGAGGTGGAGCACGCTAACTAGGGGTCAGTGACAACGGAAGGGTGATGACCCTTAGAGTACCCAGGTTAGATAGATAATCTCCTATCTGGAGGTTCAGGGGGCGGGGTAAGGACGGCAACCGATCGAATGCCGCTGTTGATTCGACAGCATACAGGCATCTGTAAACCCCTGATATATGAACCTGCTGTACACGGCAAAGGTATCGTATGCAGATACGTACTCGATGATGGGGCAGTATGAGCTACCACACGGTAAAGGCTGTCGACGAGAAAAGTGCGGAAGGCTCCACTGGAGAGACGAACTCTGAGGTTAATGTAGCAGAATAAGGGCGACCACGTGCCCTTCTGTACCCCTGTGGTCCTGAGATCACTGCATGGAGCTTTGAAAGCACGACTGAACCAGGGTGAGGGTGCAGCCTACGCCGTTATCACACCCCAGCCGTATTTGCTTAGGGACCGATTTCATCGTCTCCCATGGCCGCCTTTCAGCCAACATTCCTGCCTTCCGTCATAAGATCGAAGTTCATCGAACCCCCCTCCCCCGAAAGAGTAACCGACTTTTACCCCAAATCACACGTGTGTGTGGAGGCGGCCGCCAAAGCCACCAAAAGCCACCTCACTAAGCGTCTATATAATCCTTCGACTCAGTTTAGTAAGGAGCACTAATAGACTTCTCACCTACTATCGCGAACAAGCTGAAACACACTCCCCCCTAAACCCCCCCTCCCCCCCCCCCGTGATCGGAGACTTAGATTCGAGAACGAAAAATAAATCGACATCCATGAACTCTACCATAGTCAATCAGCCAGATATGACGAGGCTTCTCATCTCCGAAGACGATCTAAGAGTGTTCCCTCATCTAAAGCGGGAGGTAACCCGACTCTACCCTTCGCAGGCATCATATCCCAACTGGTCTTTTCCTGCAACGAGCATGTAAGCGATTGTAACCGTTGCCGCCTGCAGATTGATCTAGAATGTGGCTCACCCCATCGATCCATTCTTTGTGTGCGCGCCCCAATTTAAAATCCTCCTTTAAATCACCGACCTGAATTTGACCTCCTTAATCCCCTAATTAACCCACCTGTATCTCTCTTAGACATTTAACTCCGTCTGTACGACCATTCCTTTTAAACCCAATATTTGTGTATGTTTAAATATTATTTTGTTGCTAGTAAAGATATATTTTCGTCATTGTCTTTCTGTTGCAATCCCAATGCGTACCACCTACCTGTTAATCTTTGGCCAACTTGCACTCCGAAATATTTGTTTTAAAAAGGACCCCGTAAAGTTAATAATAAACCATCCCCATTCACTAACAGACTTCAACCAACTTCGGCCCAAAGCCGCAAAAGTACCTACGTATATATATATTTTTCTCTATTATAAAATCTGATGATCAGGTGTGTGGAGGATTTAAAAGGTGCTTAGAGATTTTTTTTTAAATTAAACCCTTTAACTTTATTGTAATTTTCAAAGCTGAGTATCGTTGAGATGCAAAGACAAAAAGAAACGGGAATCAACCCTGCCATATTTATTTATCGCATAGTGTTTGTATGTGTGTTTGGATCGAGAACGTTTAATAGGAAAATTTGGTTAGGAGACAAAGCTTCTCCAACGGTCACTTTAATCCGCTACGGATTAGTAGAGTCTGAGCCCTTCTCATCTCACGAAGACCATTATTTTTTTTTTATTTGTTTAATCGTATATTATATTAGTGTAAGTATTTTGGATAGCAAAGCTTTCCCGTTTAAACAAGCATATTCCTGTGTGTGTCAGTAATTTGTGACTCAATCTTCCTCCGTCCCGTGCCGACGGACCATTAAACCCTTTTTGTCGGACAAAATGTCGTCATTTGAGAGATTAAGCTCAAAGGAGAATCCTTCGGTTTAAGTGGCAAAAGCCCTGTCACTTATATACAGGAAGAAGAGAGCGATGAACAAAAAAGATTAGAAAATTAGCTGAACAAAAAGAGATTAGGGAACTAGCTGAGCAAAAAGAAAGTAGAGAGAGCGAAGAGCGCGAGAGAATTCGTCAATATGAACTAGCGTTAAATCGCGATCAGCTCTAATCCCGTTCAATAAATTCCCGTACAGAAGCCTCTTAATCCGCCTTTGTTAAATTCCCACATTCAAAGAAGGAGAGGACTTCTGATCTTTTCTCACCCACTTCGAGAAAATTTGAAGTTAATCATTGGGACATCGAAACAGACGATGTCGCTAAGCTTCTTCCCCTTCTCAGTTCACAGCTACGAGACAAAGGCGTATCCCTTCCCTCGGAAGCTAAGGTGGACTACTCCACCCTCAAACCTGAACTTCTCGCGGCGTATAATATGACACCTAAATTCTACCACGCCAAATTTCACCACGCCCGCATCCAACCAAATATGACCTTCGTAATTTTGGATATACTCTTTCCCGTAATTTCATTTTTTGGTTAGACGCATCGAAAGTCCCCCACGATTATGAGTCCCTGGTAGATTTTGTTCTAAGTGTCAGTTGCCATCGTCGCCAGCACCAGAGATCCGCTCCTTCGTGAAGGATCGTCGGTGCAATTCCTTCAAAGAGTGCATAGAAGAAGCAGATATCTATGCGGCGACTCACAACCTATACCCGAAGGAAAATAAAAAGCCTCCCCTTTTATCCCCCCCCCCAAAAAAAATAAAATTAAGAACTCGCGGTTCCTTCCTAAGTACTCCCCAAAATTCGCCAAGGTTACGGTCCTTTAAGCCCAGAAGTTTCCCTCTACCTGAACGCCGTGATGTCAACCCCCTCATATCTAATCCCCCGGGGTCAACATTTCCCCGTAGGCCAATCGTATGTTTTGCGCGCGATGTCGAAGGCCACATGCGCCTAAATTGCCCCAAAAATTCCCAACTCCGTGGTAATCACATTCACCAAGTCCACCCTGTGAATGCCGCTCCCGCTCTCCCTACATCGCGACCAGAAACCCCAGCTCCAATCTCGTCTCCCAGTGCCCCAGGGCACAGAGAGACCAAAGTATGCTATTTGAAAACGGAACCATTAATGGGTGCCGAGTCTCCACTCTCATCCGCGATACTGGGTGTACCTGTATCGTGGTATTTAATGAACTTCTTCCCCCGGTGGCTTCCGACCACAAAAAGTTTGCGGTAGTCCACGAGTACATGGGACGCGCAAACCGCTTCCCCATTGTAAACTGTTACCTGGAGTGTCAGTACTTTTCTGAATGGGCTGAAGTCGTGTCAGCCCCTATCAAATTCTGTTCCGCTTTGGTAGGACAGTGCACTTAAGTCTCATCTAACCCTGTGGCTCAGCCCGTTATCACGAGAGCCCTGGCAGAGAAGGAACCCCAGACGCCCGCTGCCGCTTAAATTCTTAGATTCAGATTTCAGTGGCTCGCGCAAAGACCGGAGTGATCAAATCTCTCCGCGGTAACAAGACAACCTCTTATATGTGGCCACTCCAGCCACAATTAGACTCTTCAGAGGATTTTCCGGTATTTCAACTGACCCGGTGCTGCAGTTGACATTTCTAAATACTGCCAATCCTGTGACATCTGCTAGAAAACCACGGCAATAGGGTGTGTTAAACTGCCCCCCATTCAGAAGGGACCCATCACAAAGGAACCCTTTTCCGGAGCCGCCATAGACCTTGTTGGCCCTATTCGTCCCCCTTCAGAGCGAAGGGCATAGTTATGTCCTTACCCTCGTGGACTGTGCTACGTACGCGTTTCCCCGATGCTGTACCTTTAAAGAGAATCGACAGTGTTGCGTGTGCCGAAGTCTTAATTTCCATCTTCTCTAGGGTAGGCATACCAAAGGAAGTTTTGTCCGACCGAGGTCGGCAATTTACCTCTGCATTGATGGAATATATCGGGAAACTGTTGATGGTAAAACCGATCTTTATCACCCCTTATCAACCCTGCGCAAATGAAGTTTGCGAGAAATTTAATGCGACCTTGAAGTCAATATTAAATAAGCTGTGTGCTGGACAGCCCCGTGAGTGGTATCGCTTCTTGCCCATGGCACTATTTGCATTCACGTAGATTGCACATCGTACGCTTGGATTTGCTGCTTCCGAATTAATCTACGGACGTAACGTGTGAGGTCCCATTAGCATCCTCAAGAAGTTATTCTCTAACGCTAAGTTAGACAGGAAAATTCAATCTTCTTACGCGTATGTTTTGGATCTTCGACGAAGATTAGAAAAGTGTGCCGAGTTTGCATACCAAAATGCCGACGTTAACTTAGAAAAATACCGGACGTATTTCGATGTCAATCGAAGGAGAGGAAGTTTAGGCCCGGTGATGAGGTTCTATTGGTACTTCCTACGGAGAGCAACAAATTTCTGAGCTAATGAAAAGGCCCCTTCCCAATTCTCGAAGCGCGATGACCTGTGGATTATTTAATTAAGACCCGCACAGGAAAGAAGCTGTTTCATGTCAACATGTTAAAAAGATAGCACCGCCGCGAGTGTGTCAACAGCATTGTTACCACCGACGAAGAGACAGCTTTGGAGGCCGACTACACGACGGATGCTCTGAACCTTGTACATGCCGTGAGCTTCGAACAGGATAGGGATTGCTCATTACCTGCCTTCCCCGGCTCCATATATTCATGTCCCCCGCTAGTTTGGGTATCAATAAGCTTATTTTAAGCAAGTTGGAGGACATCATTTCTGAGACCCCTGGGTGTGCTATTAACTTCGAGCATGATATAATCCTCGCTACCCAAGAACATGTTCGTTCAAGACCTTACCCCCCTTCCAATTCATCTGAGAAATGCCTTTAACGCCGAGGTTAACAATCTGCTCAATCTCAATATCATTGAACCCTCCACGGTGCCTTTCTAACTATTGAGGCACAGGACCTTCCAGGAAGAGCTGGGCGCGCTAGGACAAAGTCCTTATCCTCGCGGAATGAGAGTCGATCCTGGGCCTGATTTTATTTTATTTTTTTTTATGAGCTCATCTGGCGACTGCCTACTTGGGCATTAGTCGCCGTATTAAAACTGGCCTAGTTCTAGGCTACTTTAAAATAAATTAAAGAGAAAAAAAAAACAAAAAAAAACAACACCCCAAAAGGGGAAAAGGAAGCAAGCTGGTGCGTCGGGGAGAGGTCCCCCCGGCGCAGGAGCGTGCAACTAAAGGAAAAAAAAACAAACAAAAAACAAAAAAACAAAAAAAACAAACAAGCAAACCTTGCTTAAATAATAGGGAGAAGGCCGGCCTCTCCCAAGAAGTCAATAAGTCCACAAGTCAATGTGCACGAATCTGTCCCGAGCACAAGGGACAGGCGGTAGCGACCCCGCCCATCCCGGTACTGGGACAGGTATCGTGCGGGAAGATCACCCAGACTGGGACATTCGACAAGAATGTGCCGAACAGTCTGGGGGACGACGCAGTCGTTGCAATAGGGCGCAGGCGAGCGCTCCATCAGATAGCAATGCGTCACACGAGTGTGTCCAATTCGGAGACGACAGAAAGCAACCTGAAGCCGCCGCGGCATTGGGGGATAGGTCCATGGGAACAGTCGCGGCGCAATGGCACGCAACTTTAAGTTCCCTTCGACCGTCTCCCATCTTCTTTGCCAAGCAGTCCGAAGAGCTGCCCGTATTCCTGCCATGTAGTCGGTGTGAGGAAGAGCGAAACGCTGGTCCGGTCGCAGAGTCCTCGCGGACTCTTTGGCGCCCTCATCGGCGCGCTCATTCCCCGCAATTCATACATCTCCAGGAACCCAGCAGAAGACAATCTCGACATCTGCCCGGCTCGCCAAAACCGTGGCGTCACGGATATCGCGAACCAGGGGATGCGGAGATTCCAATGCCCCGAGAGCACTCAGGGCGCTTTGTGAGTCGCTATAGATCACAATCCGGTCTCCGAACCGGGCACGTCGCGTAATCTCCCGTACCGAGTGGTGTATTGCCACCAGCTCGGCCGTGAAGACAGACGCAGCGCCTGGTAGAGCCCCGCTGACTTCAAACAGAGGGGATACGGCGTGGAAGCCGACCCCCTCTTGGGACTTGGAGCCATCCGTATACACTGGCACGGTACCAGCGTGACACGATGTGTGCTCCAAAAAGGTCGAACGCAATACTCCCGGCGCAGTACAAGCTTTGGGAGCAGAGGCGTGGCGACAAATAGCCAAATGTGGTACCCTCCAGGGTGGCGTCCTGGGCAGAACCAGGGGCGCCACCGGCCCGAGAGCTATATCTAGCTCTCGAAGGAGTTTCCTGGCCCTAAACCCAAAGGGCTTAGGGTATGACTGGCGTCTCTCGGCGGCATAGGCACCATCGAGATCAGCTGCGGATGCAGTGAGAGCTGTTGGCGACTGAGGGAGGCACCGGGCTCGCGCGTAAAGGCGAGTGATGCACTGCACGCGGCGCAGAGCGAGTGGCATCTCCCCAGCATCGACCAACAGGCTCTCAATGGGGGAGGTGCGGAAGGCACCGGTCGCAAGGCGAAGGCCGGTGTGGTGGATCGAATCCACCTTCCGCAATAAACGCTCGGCTGCGGATGCATAAATCTCGCATCCGTAGTCGAGCTTGGAACGAACAAAGGATCGATAAAAAAGTAGAGCAGTAGCCCTATCAGCGCCCCAAGCGCTGAACGTCACGGAACGGAGAATGTCCATGGCGCGGGTACAAGAGACCCTAAGGCTGCGAATATGAGCCTCCCAGGTGAGGCGTCGGTCGAATACTAGACCAAGGAAACGGTGCGACTCAACCACATCCAGGCGCACCCCATTAAGAAACAAATCTGGGTCGGGGTGAAGCCGTGGATGGCGGCAGAAGTGCACCACCTTAGTCTTGGCCAAAGAAAAGCGAAACCTGTGCGCTTCGGCATAGCGAGAGACGCGGTTCAATGCCTGTTGGAGTCGACGCTCCAGAGTTGGCATCTGGGCCGCGCCAAAAGAGATCTAAAGGTCGTCCACGTAGAGCGTAGTGAGAACATCTTCCGGCAGCACCGAGGTGATGCCGTTGATGCTCAGGGCAAAGAGTGCGACACTGAGGACACTTCCCTGCGGGACACCCTCTTCCTGCTCCTTTGGGCCGGAGAGAGCTCCCCCCACCCGTACGCGGAATCGACGATCTCGCAAAAATTCAGATATAAACATTGGGAGGCGTCCCCTCGCCCCCATCGTGTAAAGAGTCTCCAGGATACCGTATCGCCATGCGGTATCATAGGCCTTCTCCAAATCAAAAAAGACCGTGGCGTAGTGCTGTCTACGAAGGAAAGCCTCGCAGACGGCATTTTCCAGTCGGAGCAGAGCATCCGACGTGGAGTGGAACTTGCGGAAGCCGCACTGTGCGGAAGACAGATGGCCTCCGCTGTCCAGGAAAAAGGCTAATCTAACATTTACCAATTTCTCCATCAACTTGCACACGCAAGAGGTTAGAGAGATTGGGCGGAAACCGGTCGGAGTAGAGTGATCTCTCCCCGGTTTGCGAAAGGCGAGCACAGTAGCGATTCGCCAGGAGTCTGGGAGAAGACCTTCCACCCAGATCCTGTTGAATAAATCTAACAGAAAGGCCATGCCTCGCTCACCCAGGTGTCGAAGCATGGCGTACGGGACATCGTCCGGACCATGGGCGGTGTCCGCGCACGAAGCGAGAGCGGAACGCAACTCACTCACAGTAAACTTGTCGTTGAAGGGTTCTCCGCCTCTGGAGGTAAAGTCCAGCCGGCGGCCTTCCGCGACATCACGACGTGCATTGAATGCTGGCGGAGCAGCATCACGGCTAGAGAATGCGGAAAAAGCGGTGGCTAAGGATTCCGCCACGGACGCGGGGTCCGAGATTGCGGTCCCATTCTCCTGGAGAACGGGAGGGGGGTCCTGCGAGAACTTGCCCCGAATCCTTTTGACTCGCTTCCACTCCTCAGCTAAAGGGGTCTTCCCGTTAAGTGAAGACACGTATGCCCGCCAAGAAGAGCGGCGGGCGTGCTTCGAAATATACCGAAACCTAGCCCTAGCCCGACGAAATTCAGCGACAGTGAAATCGTTCGAGGCGGCGCTTATAGCGCATGTAGGCATAACGCTTCTGTTTGAGGGCCGTCTCACACTCGGCCGACCACCATGGGAGTGGTCGGCGTGCAAAACGGCCAGACGTCCTAGGAATAGTAGTCAGGCCCACGGCGATGAGGTTGCCGGAGAAGAACTCAACGGCCTCATCTACCGACCTAAACTCCTCGACTAAGATAGAGATTTCAGTCATTTCCTGAAATGCAGGCCACCGCGCCCGCGCCAAGCACCATCGAGGTGGTCTCTCAGGCGGCAGTTGCCCTGAAAATGATATTTGAATGGGAAAGTGATCACTACCATGGAGGTCATCGACCACCCCCCAATCAAAATCAGGCTGTGCATCCGAAGAGCACAAAGATAGGTTAAGGCAAGAAAATGAAGCGGTTCTCGGACAGTGATGCGTAAACTCATCCACGTTTAGGACACCGATCTCAAGCTCTTCGATCAGATCGGCAAGGACTTGTTCCCTGGGATTTATGGAGTAATCTCCCCAGAGAGGATGCCTGCCGTTCAGATCTCCAAGCAAGAGATAGGGCCTCGGCAACCGTGCAACGACGCGGCGGAAGTCCCCCGCGTCGAAGTCAGCTGACGGTGGAATGTACGCAGAAATGATAGTATACCTCCTATCCAGGTGCAGCTGCACAGCCACTGCCTGAAAGGAGGTATCTAAAGAGAAAGGAAGAACGGAGACATCATGCCGGGTGTAAACTGCGCATCCCCCAGCCCGGCCATCCCGCGGTGGTGGGGTCGCAAGACCCTTATACCCCGGGAGGGCAGGCAGGGGGCACGCACCTAGCATGGTCTCCTGCAAAAAAATAGCTAACGGGGAACGGGACGAGACGAGCCTCCGCAGCTCCTCCCAGTTGGCCCGGAGTCCACGGCAATTCCATTGAAGGAATATGCCCTCCAGGCCTAGCTCGGAGGAGACGCGGGGGCCCTCCTCGAATTGAAGACCCTCACGGGAATGGCCGTACGCTTCCCGGGGGCAGAACCCCGGGCGCTGTTGGCCGGACAAAGCGCTGAAGGCGCTGTCGCCTTCGTGGACTTATTGGGGGAGGTTGGGCTCGCCATGCGAGTCTTTTCCTCCCTCCGCCTCGAAACCTTAGGCAGGCGTTGCGGCTTCGGAGGCGGGGGGCCCTCTTTTCGAGGAACCACCGTCTCCGAGCCACTCGCTCCACCTCGGGGCGTGGGCGAAGGAGCCGAAGCTCCTTTGTTGCTGTCCTCCTTTCGGGGGACAGCTTTAGGAACCCCGGAAGATGGCCTAGCGACCATTTTCAGGGGTGTTGCCTCCTGTGAGTCTAACGACTCGGTGGAGGCACGTGGCCGTTTCGCCTTACGGGAAACGGTCACGCTGGGGGAAGAGGGCAGAGCCCTGGTTTAACCCGGGGCAGGGTATGAACCCTTTTTGCCGCCAGCTTTACCAGGGGAGCGCCCGGGTTGGGTAGAGCCCGCAGAAGGGCTCCGAATGGGCGCGGAAACAACCGTGCTCGTTGGCCTGGATGGGCCAGGAGCAGAGGGTGCCTTTCTAACTATTGAGGCATATGACGTCCCAGGCAGAGCCGGGCGCGCCAGGACCAAGTCCTTAGCCTCGCGGAATGAGAGTCGATCCTGGGCCTGAACGGCCAGGATTTCTTTCTCCAGGAGATATGCACCACATTGCTTCGAAGAAGCAGGGTGCGGCTCTCCGCAATTGACACACTTGGCCACACACGATTTGGACTTATCGTGTGCGACCTTGGAGCAATTTACACAGACTTCGGGTGACCCCGATTTTGCACGTCTACATGATCGATTCGTATGGCCGAAGCGGTGACAGTAATAGCACCGCCGCGGCAGTGGCACGAATGCCTTCACGCGGTAGCGGTACCAACCGGCACGCACCGACTCAGGGAGCTTGTCACAGTCGAACGTGACGAAGAGTGTAGGGGTGGGTCTCGAGGCCCCTCCCTGTTTTCTCATCACACGTTCGACCTTGACCGCCCCATGGTCGGCCAGCTCTAAGGTGATGTCCTCAATGGAGTAGTCAACGAGTTCCCTCGCATAAACTACTCCTTTCACAAAGTTCATGGTAGAGTGCGGCGTCACACTCACCGGGGTGCCATGAAGTGTCCGAAGAGCACTTATCTTGGCCGCCTCGGCGGGATTCGCCGCATTCGCCAGAAGGCTCCCGTCCGAGAAACGGGTTACCTTCGGCTCTCTACCAATTGCACTAGCTAATCCTCTCCTCTGATGCATCATGTTGCCCTTGGACAACATGGTGCCATCAGTGGAGCGAATAACGAGGAAGCGTTTGAAGCCAGCGGGCTCGAAAACGCCAGGTAACCTCTGAATGAGGGGCCCCGATGTCATCGAGGTTCCGCCCTGTGCACTCTTGGTATTAGTCTTCTTTGTCAGGGGCTCTGCAACCGGGGGGGGGCAGAGGGGGCGGATGTGCCGATCTTGGCTTGGTCGCTTGCCAGAGTGGCAGCAGACCCATCCGTCCCCGCGGATGGAGAGGAGCCCCGAGTCTTTTTTGTCTTTTTAGTCTTTTTCTTTTTCTTTTTCAGAGAGGAGGGCGGGGAATGAACTCGCTTTTCACCTCCGCCGGCAGAAGTCCCCAGGCCAGATGGACCAGCCTCAGCCAGGTCCCTCTCCGAAATGGAGAAAGTCCTGGTTGTCGTAGGGGCACCTGTCGGAGGAGATCCCTCCCCTCCTTTTACTGCCTCGGAGCCCTCAGCCATTTTAGGAGGACCTTGCATAGGGGCGGATTCGGGTTCGGTGCTTGGCGCCGAGCCCGAATTCCCCCCCCATGGAAGGCCCTACCGTCTGAGGCTGGGTCTCCTCAAGGACCATGTCTATCACAGGAGGGGCCTCCAGTTGGCCATCCCCTCCCAGGACATCGCAGGTCCCCTTGGCAGTATTGTCACTAGTCAGGTGGTGTGGGGAGGCACAGGCCTTGACCCCAGCAAGGTTTAAAATTCTTGCCAGCAGGTCTTTTGAGGGAAGCGACCGAAGGGGCCTGGCTTCCCTCTCCCCCCTAAGGGGGTTTGCCCTACCGAGCCGCTTGCACGAGGGGCGGTCGGCAATGGGCTGCCTGCTGGCTTTCTTGGCAGTCCCCTTAGAAAGCAAAGGAGGGACTGCCGCTGGAGATAGGGAGGTGCCCGAAAGCACCTCCAGAGAAGGGGGTGAGGGGGAGTCCCCTACACCCGTAGGCGTAGGAGAGGAGTAAGCCTCCTCTCCGGTTAAAGAATTATGGAGGGTCCCTTGCGCAAGCACAAGGAGGGGGACCTCCATTTTCTCGGTGGAGCTGCCCGAGGGCGGCTCCGTTGATTTTCTTGGGGAAGTTGGGGGTTGGGTTTTTTGGTGTTTTTTTTAATTCATGGGCATGGTGACCCTCTTTTTATTACAGGACGCAATAGCTCATCACCTCTCGCAGTTGCCCGCACTGCGAGAGGTGCTTACAAGCCCGGCAGAGCCAGGCGCCGCCATTCGGGACCACCCCTCCCGCCTGGTGGCCTGGCAGTCCTTCGGCATGGCGGCTCCACCTTGAACACGGCGTAAAAAATATAGGTTGTGAAGAGGAGAGGAAAAGGGATGTGAGGAAGGTATGGGTGGGGATGAAGCAGGTTGTTAAAAAAAACCCATCCCGAACCGGAGCTGAGGGGTTAGGGAACAATGTCCCCTCCCCCCTCAGCCCCGATCCGGGGTGGTTGGCTTGAGAAGGTCAGCATTCTACCCTGTGAAATTAGAGGCTGACCAGAGAAAGTTGTGGGAGAGGTTGTATGAAAAGCGACGAGGTAGGGGAGAAATCGGGCTATCTGAAGGAAGGAAGAGAGGCTAAGCTGGGGCCGGACGGAGCGCTGGATCCCGTCAGCACGGCGGCCAGGATGGCAAATCACCGCGCCCCTTACGGGGTCCTGGGCCTGAACGGCCAGGATTCTTTCTCAAGGAGATATGCACCACATTGTTTGGAAGAAGCGGGATGCGGCTCTCCGCAATCGACACACTTGGCCACACACGATTTTTTTTTTTTAAGGGGCTATCTGGCGACTGCCCACATAGGAATAAGTCACCGTGAACAAACAGCTTAGTTCTAGGCTACTTTAAAAAATTTGAACAGGAAACAAAAATAAAAAGAAATAACAATAACAAAAACAACAACTAAACCTAGTTAAATGAAAGGGAGAAGGCCGGCCTCCCCCAAATAGTCAAAGAAGTCAACCAGTCAATGTGCAAGCACTCGTCCCGAGTACAAAGGACAGGCGGTAGCGACCCCGCCCATCCCCGTACCGGGACAGGTAACGTGCGCGAAGATCACCCAGACTGGGACATTCAACAAGAATGTGCCGAACACTCTGGGGAACGACGCAGTCGTTGCAATAGGGCGCAGGCGAGCGCTCCATCAAATAGCGATGGGTCACAAGGAGTGTGTCCGATTCGGAGACGACAGAAAGCGACCTGAAGCCGTCGCGGCATTGGGGGATAGGTCCATGGAAACAGTCGCGGCGCAATGGCACGCAACTTTAAGTTCCCTTCGACCGTCTCCCATCTTCTTTGCCAAGCAGTCCGTAGAGCTGCCCGTATTCCTGCCATTTAGTCGGTGTAAGGAAGAGCGAAACGCTGGTCCGGTCGCAGAGTCCTCGCGGACTCTTTGGCGCCCTCATCGGCGCGCTCATTCCCCGCAATTCATACATGTCCAGGAACCCAGCAGAAGATAATCTCGACATCTGCCCGGCTCGCCAAAACCGTGGCGTCACGGATATTGCGAATCAAGGGATGCGGAGATTCCAATGCCCCGAGAGCACTCAGAGCGCTTTGTGAGTCGCTATAGATCACAATCCGGTCTCTGAACCAGGCACGTCACGTAATCTCCCGTACCGAGTGGTGTATTGCCACCAGCTCGGCTGTGAAGACAGACGCAGCACCTGGCAGAGCCCCGCTGACTTCAAACAGAGGGGATACAGCGTGGAAGCCGACCCCCTCTTCAGACATGGAGCCATCCGTATACACTGGCACGGTTCCAGCGTAAAACGAGGTGTGCTCCAAAAAGGTCGAACGCAATACTCCCGGCGCCGTACAAGCTTTGGGAGCAGAGGCGTGGCGACCAATAGCCAAATGTGGTACCCTCCACGGTGGTGGCCTTGGCAGAACCAGGGGCGCCACCGGCTCGAGAGCTATATCTAGCTCTCTAAAGAGTTTCCTGGCCATAAACCCAAAGGGCTTAGGGTATGACTGGCGTCTCTCGGTGGCATAGACACCATCGAGATCAGCTGCAGGTGCAATGAGAGCTGTTGGCGACTGAGGGAGGTGCCGGGCTCGCGCGTACAGGCGGGTGATGCACTGCATGAGTCGCAGAGCAAGTAGAATCTCCCCAGCATCGAGCAACAGGCTCTCAATAGGGAAAGTGCAGAAGGCACCGGTCGCAAGTCGAAGGCCAGTTAGGTGTATCAAATCCATCTTCCGCAATAAACGCTCGGCTGCGGATGCATAAACCTCGCATCCGTGGGCGAGAAACGAACGAACAAAGGATCGATAAAAAAATAAGGCAGTAGCCCTATCAGCGCCCCAAGCGCTGAACGTCACGGAACGGAGAATGTCCATGGCGCGGGTACAAGATACCCTAAGACTGCGAATATGAGCCTCCCATGTGAGGCGACGGTCGAATACATGACCAAGGAAACGGTGCGATTCCACCACATCCAGGCGCACCCCATTAAGAAATAAATCTAAGTCGAGGTGAAGCCGAGGATCTCAGCAGAAGTCCACCACCTTAGTCTTGGCCAAAGAAAACCGAAGCCTGTGCGCTTCGCCATAGCGAGAGAAGCGGTTCAATGCCTGTTCGAGTCAACACTCCAGAGTTGGCATCTGGGTCGCGCCAAAAGAGATCGAAAGGTCATTTACGTAGAGAGTAGCGAGAACATCTTTCGGCAGCACCGAGGTGATGCCGTTTATGATCAGGGCAAAGAGTGTGACACTGAGGACACTTTCCTGCGGGACACCCTCTTCCTGCTCCTTTGGGCCGGAGAAGGCCCGCCCCACCCGTGAACGGAATCGACGATCTCGCAAAAATTCAGATACAAACATTAGAAGGCGTCCCCTCGCCTCCATCGTGTGGAGAGTCTCCATGAGGTATCATATGCCTTCTCCAGATCGACAAACACCGTGGCGTAGTGCCGTCTACGAAGGAAAGCCTCGCAGACGGCATTTTCCAGTCGTAGCAGAGCATCCGACGTGGAGTGGAACTTGCGGAAGCCGCACTGTGCAGAAGACAGATGGCCTCCGCTGTCCAGGAAAAAGGCTAGCCTAACATTTACCAATTTCTCCATCAACTTGCACACGCAAGAGGTTAGAGAGATTGGGCGGAAACCGGTCGGAGTAGAGTGATCTCTCCCTGGATTGCGAAAGGCGAGCACAGTAGCGATTCGCCAGAAATCAGGGAGAAGACCGTTCACCCGGATCCTGTTGAATAAATCTAACAGAAAGGCCATGCCTCGCTCACCCAGGGGTCGAAGCATGGCGTATGGGACATCGTCCGGACCATGGGCGGTGTCCGCGCACGAGGCGAGAGCGGAGCGCAACTCACTCACAGTAAACTTGTCGTTGAAGGGTTCTCCGCATCTGGAGGTAAAGTCCAGCCGGCGGCCTTCCGCGACATCACGACGTGCATTGAATGCTGTCGGAGCAGCATCCCGGCTAGAGAATGCGGAAAAAGCGGTCGCTAAGGATTCCGCCACGGAGGCGGGGTCCGAGATTGCGGTCCCATTCTCCTGGAGAACGTAAGGGAAGTACTGCGAGAACTTGCCCCAAATCCTTTTGACTCGCTTCCACACCTCTGCTAAAGGGGTCTTCCCGTTAAGTGAAGACACGTATGCCCGCCAAGAAGAGCGGCAGGCGTGCTTCGAAATATACCGGAACCTAGCCCTAGCCCGACGAATTTCCGCGACAGTGAAATCGTTCATGCGACGCTTATAACGGATGTAGGCATAACGCTTCTGTTTGAGGGCCGTCTCACACTCGGCCGACCACCACGGGGAGTGGTCAGCGTGCAAAACGGCCAGACGTCCTAGGAATAGTAGTCAGGCCCACGGCGATGAGGTTGCCGGAGAAGAACTCAACGGCCTCATCTACCGACCTAAACTCCTCGACTAAGATAGAGATTTCAGTCATTTCCTGAAATGCAGGCCACCGCGCCCGCGCCAAGCACCACCGAGGTGAGCTTTCAGGCGGCAGTTGCCCTGAAAATGATATTTGAATGCGAAAGTGATCACTACCATGGAGGTCATCGACCACCTCCCCAATCAAAATCAGGCTGTGCATCCGAAGAGCACAAAGATAGATCAAAGCAAGAAAATGAAGCGGTTCTCGGACAGTGATGCGTAAACTCATCCACGTTTAGGATACCCATCTCAAGCTCTTCAATCAGATCGGCAAGGACTTGTCCCCTGGGATTTATTGAGTAATCTCCCCAGAAAGGATGCCTGCCATTCAGATCTCCAAGCAAGAGAAAGGGCCTCAGCAACCATGCCACTTTCGGTGGAAGTCCCCCCGCGTCGAAGTCAGCTGACGGTGGAATGTACGCAGAAATGATAGTATACCTCTTATCCAGGTGCAGCTGCACAGCCACTGCCTGAAGACCGGAGACATCATGCCGGGTGTAGACCGCGCATCCCCCAGCCCGGCCATCCTGCGGTGGTGGGGTCGCAAGAGCCTTATACCCCGGGAGGGTGGGCAGGGGGCACACGCCTAGCCTAGGCTCCTGCAAAAAGATAGCTAACGGGGAACGGGACGAGACGAGCCTCCGAAGCTCCTCCCAGTTAGCCCGGAGTCCACGGCAATTCCATTGAAGGAATATGCCCTTCAGGCCTAGCCCTGAGAAGACGCGGTGGCCCTCCTCGATCAGAAGAACTTCACGGGAATGGCCGTACGCTTCCCGGGGGCAGAACTCCGGGCGCTGTTTGGGCGGACAAAGCGCGGAATGCGCTGTCGCCTTCAAGGACTTATTGGGAGAGGTTGGGCTCGCCATGCGAGTCTTTTCCTCCCTCCGCCTCGAAACCTTAGGCGGGCGTTGGGGCTTCGGAGGCGTTGGGGGCCCTCTTTTCGAGGAACCACCGTCTCAGGGGCAATCGCTCCACCACTAGGCGTGGGCGAAGGAGCCGAAACTCCTTTGTTGCTGTCTTCACTTCGGGGGCAGCTTTAGGAACCCCCGAAGATGGCCTAGCGACCATCTTCAGGGATGTAGCCTCCTGTGAGTCTAATGACTCGGTGGAGGCGCGTGGCCAGTCGCCTTACGGGAAACGGTCACGCTGGGGAAAGAGGGCAGAGCCCTGGTTTAACCCGGGATTGGGCTTGAACTCTTTTTGCTGCCAGCTTTACCAGGGGAGCACCCGGGTTGAGTACAGCCCACAGAAGGGCTCCTAATGGTTGCGGAAACAACCGTGCTCGTTGGCCTGGATGGGCTAGGAGCAGATTGCGTCTTTCTAACTATTGAGGCATATGACGTCTCAGGCAGAGCCGGGTGCTCCAGGACCAAGTCCTTAGCCTCGCGGAATGAGAGTCGATCCTTGCCTGAACGGCCAGGATTTCTTTCTCAAGGAGATATGCACCACATTGCTTGGAAGAAGCGGGGTGCGGTTCTCCGCAATTGACACACTTGGCCACACACAATTTGGACTTATCGTGTGCGGCCTTGGAGCAATTTACACAAACTTCGGGTGACCCCGCCTTTGCACGTCTACAAGAACGATTCGTTTGTCCGAAGCGGTGACAGTAATAGCACCGCCACGGCAGTGGCCTGAATGTCTTTACGCGGTAGCGGTACCAACCGGAACGCTCCGACTCAGGGAACTTGTCACAGTCGAACGTGACAAAGAGTGTAGGTGTATGGTCTCGAGGCCCCTCCCTGTTTTCTCATCACATGTTCGACCTTGACCGCTCCCTGGTCGGCCAACTCTAAGGTGATGTCCTCTATGGAGTAGTCAACGAGTTCCCTCGCATAAACTACTCCTTTCACAAAGTTCATGTTAGAGTGTGGCGTCACACTCACCGGGGTGCCATGAAGTGTCCGAAGAGCACTTATCTTGGCCACCTCGGCGGGATTCGCCGCATTCGCCAGAAGGCTCCCGTCCGAGAAACGGGTCACCTTCGGCTCTCTACCAATTACACTAGCTAATCCTCTCCTCTGATGGATCATGTTACCCTTGGCCAACATGCTGCCATCAGTGGAGCGAATGACAAGGAAGCGCTTGAAGCCAGCGGGCTCGAAAACACCAGGTAACATCTGAATGAGGGGCCCCGATGTTATCGAGGCTCCACCCTGTGCACTTTTGGTCTTAGTCATAGTCAGGGGCTCCGCACACGAGGGGGCAGAGGGGCCGAATGTGCCGATCTTGGCTTGGTCGCTTGCCAAAGTGGCAGCAGACCCATCCGTCCCCGCAGCCCCCGCGGATGGTGAGGAGCCCCGAGTCTTCTTAGTCTTTTTTTTTTGTTCTTTTTCTTTTTTGGAGAGGAGAGCAGGAAATGAACCCGCTTCTCACCTCCGCCGGTATGAGACCCCAGTCCAGATGGACCAGCCTCAGTCAGGTCCTTCTCTGAAATGGAGAAGGTCCTGCTGATCGCAGGGGCACCGGTTGTAAGAGATCTCTCCCCTCCTTGCACTGTCTCTGAGGCCCCAGCCGTTTGAGGAGGATCTTGCATAGGGGTGGATTCAGGTTAGGTGCTTGGCGCCGAGCCCGGATTTCCCCCATGGAAGGCCCTACCGTCTGAGTCTGTGTTGCCTCAAGGACCATGTCTATCACAGGAGGGGCCTCCAGTTGGCCCTTTCCTCCCAGGACATCGCAGGTCCCGTTAGCATCTTCACCAGTCATGTGTGGGGAGGCACAGGCCTTGACCCCGGCAAGGTTGAGTATTCTTGCCAGTAGGTCTTTTGAGGGAAGCGACCGAAGGGGCCTGGCTTCCCTCTTCCCCCTAAGGGGGTTTGCCCTACCGATCCGCTTCACTAGGAAAGGGTCGGCTATGAGCTGCCTGCTGGCTTTCTGGGCAGTCCCCTTGGAAAGAAAAAAGGGGACTGCCGCTGGAAAAAGGGAGGTGCCAGAAAGTACCTCCAGAGAAGGGGGTGAGTAGGAGTCTCCTACAGTCGTAGGCGAAGGAGAGGAGTAAGCCTCCTCTCTGGTTAAAGAAATATGGAGGGTCCGCTGCGCAAGCACAGGAGTAGGGACCTCAATTTTTTCTGTGGAGCTGCCCGAGGGCGGCTCCGTCGATGACACAGGGGGAATTAAGGGGAAATGTTTAATATCTTCATCATTGGGCATGGTGACCCTATTTGTTCCACAAGACGCCTCAGCTCATCACCCCTCGCAGTAGCCCGCCCTGCAAGGGGTGCGTACAGGCCTGGCAGAGCCAGGTGCCACCATTCAAGACCACCCCTCCAGCCTGGTGGCCTGGCGGCTCCACCTTAGACACGGCGTAAAATTGATAGAGTGTAAAGAGGAAAGGAAAAGGGATGTGAGGAAGGTATGGGTGGGGATGAAGCAGGTTGTTAAAAAACTGCCATCCCGGACCAGAGCTCAGGGGTTAGGGAACATTGTCCCCTGGCCCCTCAGCCCCGATCCGGGACTGTTGTCTGAGAAGGTCAGCATCTACCCTGTGAAATTAGAGGCCGACCAGAGAAAGTTGTGTGGGAGTTTATATGAAAAGCGACGAAGTAGGGAAGAAATACTGGTGTCTGAAAGAAGGAGAAGAGGCGAAGCTGGGGCCGGACGGAGCGCCGGATCCCGTCAGCACGGCGGCCAGGATGGCAAATCGCCGCGCCCCTTACGGGGTCTTCGAAATGGAGAAGGGTTTAGCTGTCAAAGGTGCAACAGCCTGGGTAGGAGATCCCTCCTCTCCTTTGAGACCGTGGGGAGAGGGGATCCGAGCCGTGTGTGGAGAAGCCTGCACATGGGCAGACTCAGTTTCGGTGCTTGGAACCGAGCCCAGGTTCGACCCCGTATAAGATCCTGCCATATGGGGTTGGGTCGCCTCCGGGACGATGTCCATCTCAAGGGGCTCCTCAATGTGGCCATCCCTTCAAAGACATCACGGATCCCATTTGAGGTTTCTTCTGTCTTGTCTAATGCCGGCAAACCGACATCCGTCGTAGAACACAGGGGGCACGTACGGTGACCCCCTGTAAAATTGTGATGCATGTCAGCAGGATTTTAGGGGGCACAGGCCGACAGCCCCTGCCATCCCTTGTTCCCCTAAGGACGGCTCGGCATGGGAGTTACGCGGACGGTTTGGTGGGGGTGATACGGGAGGGCTCAAAGTGTGCTCAGGGAGTTATGTAACATGGTAAAAAGAGAAAAGTAACATTAGGGATAAAAGTGGATAATAAAATGCGGGAGAAGAGTAGGACATGATAAAAGTCATCTTCATCATAGGTAAGCTTGCTCATTAGCCCCCGCTTGGGGAGCCCGTCTGCAGTCAGCCCAAGAAAGATCGCTGACGAGGAGTGGATAGAGTAAGTAGTGTCATGCATGGTTTCACGAGGATTGGATGGTGCAATCGGGGTTTGTTAGTTTCTTTTTAAATAGGGACCAGGGTTGTCACGCATAGTGGCGGTTGGGAGGCTATTGAATGTCCCCTGGGGGTTGGTGACTACGAAGGAGTTGCCCGTTCTGGCTTCCCTCGCTTCCATTCACTTCGTCCCGGCCTTCCGCGACTCGGCGCCTTGATAAGATTCAAATCGGCAAGCTCGGACTTAAGCCCCTCTCCCACTTCGGCAACTTTGGTGAAGGTTACTCATGAACAGCAAATCGAGAGGGGGTGTAATGGTTTTCGTGACAGAGTGTTAATATGGCGACAAAAATATGACCTTGAAAGAAATCGTGGGAGGATACGATCTTTTTCATCTTCATTTGCAATTTTTTCAACTTCGCAAATGAATCTTCGAATGATCGCCATATCATCGAAGATGGCGGCGTATCAAAGCCGGAAAGATGTCGTACAACATTAAGATGAATCATTGATGATGTCTCTGCGAGGCATCGACGATGTATTGTCTACCTAAGTCCTACGGTTTTAAGGGGGAGAAACTGGAATCATAGATATTTCGAGGATGTATCCGCGATGTATTGCCGATTAATCTACGTAAATACGCCGAAGTCGGCGAGGCATCTAGGATGGCGCCGCCGATATTACAGCGAGCTTTTTGTCATTTATTCAGCAATTGACAACTCAACCCACCCGATCGCCGTTAAAACTCCGAACCCAGCCGGCGCATCATCCCAGTCAAATCCAAGTGTCACCAAGTACCAAATGCCCCAACCTCTTGTTGTGCGACTCTACACCCTATCCCTACAAACAATGGAACCAAAGGACTTTTTTTGCCACTCAGGCCGGGTTGAGGGCCTTCCTGAAGCTGGTATCCTCTTCTGGATGTGTGGACCCACTCTCATCAAAATCTCCATGAAGAGCCATTGATGCGAAAGAAATCGTGGAAGGATGCAGGGTCATTCTAGGCGAGCTCCGGGATGAGATGCTCACAGTGCCCATATTCAGGTCTCTGTTTTATCTACGAACGCACCCACATAGCTCTCTTCTTTGGCATCGTCTTCTGGTTTTCCTCCCTTCTTTCTTCCTCCAATTTCTGCGCCTCTCGCTGCTGGTGTTCTTGAATGACTTCTGCAATGATACTACACAACCTTCCCAGTGAGATGAAGTGGTCTCCCACCATAACAGTATCTAGATGTTTTCCATGATGAGGCTTGGACTGGAATGCATGCCCCTCTCAGTTCCCGATTCTATTTATCCCCCCGTTTATATCGTTTATGTTTCGTAGATTTCTCTTGCGCATACCGGGTATACATCGCAGACATTATGGCGATATCAGGCGAATTTTACGTAAATAATGCGCCAATGCATTTCGGCGACACATCGACGATACATCGTCGTAATTACGCCGCCACCGTAGCATAATCGCAGTTATATCGCCGGTGAAAAAAAACGTTCAAATTTGAATTACCATTCATGCGTGTATATTACAGAGCCATGTTGTGGATCTATCTGCGGTTATGTCTTAGGCACTGTCGATGATTCACCGTTATGTCGAAGTGCTGTCTCCGGTATTTCGCCGACGCTACGATTCTTTGTCACTTTCGTCGAATCATCACCGAAATTGGACCCGATTTTTATCGTCACTAATTCTTCACTCAATTCGCCGAAGTGGGAGAAGGGCTTTAGATTCACGCTCGAGAGGATGGGTGGGTGTCTGGACGTGCGAGGTGTTACAACTGGTTCACCAGAGTGCACACAAGATATTGGCTTTACATTATTCCGCATGGTGAGGCCGAAGAAATGCCGCGGAAACTAGGCACCTAACCAAGCTGTCCCGGGACTAGGAAGTAGGCCTGTTAACTTAATTGCCATTATTCCTTTAAGTGTGACTTAAGGTTAAAATGGTTTCAAGGAGGTAACGAAAAAGGGGGAGAGAAAAGAAACAAATAATCAGATAAAACGGTAGAAAAAATGTTAATACAAAATATGCCTACATGGTTTCCATTTCATCAGAGCTCATATAACTGCAAAACGGGCAGTTTTTTTTGTTTTTTTTTTTTTGCACAACTTAAAAAAAACTACATTACACCACTGACAGTTTATTTGAGTGAACAATACAACTTAAAAATTGCCGTAGCCTGAAAGTGGAACTAAGGAATAAAAAGATTTTTAGAGATTGTTTTAATTAGGCTTGAAAAGGCAAGATATTAGATTGCATTAAAATTTGATTAAATTCATTTCTTAAACTTGGAATTTTATGGAAATTTGGTTTTCTTGTTTTTCCCACTGGTATTCCAAGATTAACTCAAAATGTAAGAGTTTAAAATGCATCATTTAGGACGGAAATACAAAGTCAAGGACTGTGTTAACCAAACAATTTAGAGAAGTTAAGTTAAGCTATTTATTTAATTACATTAGAGACTTGGTAGCGACATTTAATTGGTCCTGATATGTCAAAATTCAAGTGCTTTGATAAATTACCGAGTCAATGTTATTTGCCGAACCAAGGAGAATCTGGTGAGTGATCATAGTAAGGATAATTTCTAAGTAAAAAATTAAAATGCACTTTTTGGTAACGTAAATACGATTGACAAGTTTGCCAAAGGCATTTCTTTTTCTCATCAAAGGAACCTAAAAAAAAAATTAATCTTCCACTGAAGTGGATGAGAAGACTCGTGTCATGCAGTGGCAGGAAGACCTAGTTAGTTTAAGGAATTGAACAAGATTATATATAACCTATGTGGTAGGCTAAAAGAAAATTTCAGTGCCAATTTCCGTTATTTTTCAGAAGATTGAATGAATACGGTATAGGGTACACTTTTCTCTCCAAGATCTTTGGAGATTTTTAGGTAGATGTACTTATATGAAACTCATTAATTTTTGAAAAGCAAAAATACTAATTAGACATTTGGAGCTTTTCCTGTCTTACCTACCATTTTTAATTTTTTTTTAACCAAGAGATTTTTGTTGCAGCCTACGAAAACGTAGCCTATGGAACTGAATGTAATAGGCGGGGTATTTTTTTTCATTTTATCCTTTTGATAATTGCTTAAATGTAAAGGATTTGCTTCTTTTCTTTCCTTTGAACCTTTAATTCTAAGTGGGTCTTCGCCCGCAATAGATCAACCTAATTCTAAGTGGGTCTTCGCCCGCAATAGATCAACCAAACCTAAATTTCTTAGCTAGGAGAAACTAATCTTTCTCCTCGAGCGAAATATGGTGGTAAAACAGAAATAGATTAAGGTTTGGATACAAATATACGCTACGCTTTCGAAACCTATGGAACATAAATCTCTCTGTTGCTATAAGAAAATGAAAAGAAGCGTTCTCGTTTCTTCCCGAATAATGCGGTGGTAAAACAGAAACCTCCCATTTAAATGCGACCAGAACGTTATGAAACGGAAGTTCTTTAGAAAATTGATAGCCCACGAAATAATCTCTAATACAAATACTTTAATCTCGTTCTTGTAAACTACATCCCTCCAGATAAGATAAAACGGTGCTCCTTTAGTGTGCGATCTACAGCAACGTTCATTTTTGTGTACGTTCTTCAGGCAGACTAGTAACACACTCAGTCTTGGCCAAAACGGGCCCCCGACCGGATAATGACACTAACAAAGAACAGCACGATAATCGCCCGTGAGTCTGAGGACACCAGAGGCCTGTTCTGGTTTTGGGTTGGGTTAGGGGTGTAGACCATCCAGCGATCGACTAGAAACCCTGATTATTCAGAGGTGAAGAGAACCCGTTCCACGGCTAGGGCATGTGGATACAGCTACCTATCGACAAGATTCCTGGGAACGGCGTAGAGTGCGTTTTGTACTGTGAAGCCTAGAAAAAATGCAGGGGTATTGTTGTTTTTTTTTCCTTTTGTAGAAAGTTGTGAAAAAGAGGGGGTGAATAGTGAGTAAAGAGGGGTGGAGGGGGGGTGAAAGGCATGAAAATGGAAGAAGTATTAGGTTAATAGTGTAGTTGCCCGGTGTACGGGCCATCTCCATTATTCAGATTATTAAGTGGGTTTTTGAACTTTTTTTTTTTGTTCAATCATTTGAATCTAGGTTCTGGTTCTTCTTTTTTGGTGTTTGGGAGGTAGTTCTTGTGTTCTCCCTCCTCAGAATCGAGAGCGTCGAGTGTCTCGTTGGTGAGAAACCCTTCCAATTTATCCCAGATGCTTTTTCCTCTCTTGTAGAGGTACATGTTTATTGGCTCTATTCCCGTTTGTTCGTGTAGGCTCCTCGAGGTCCGGAAGTCGAACTACTTGGAGCCAGTGATAAATTTAGGTCCTAGGTTTTGTACTCGTTGAAGCATCGACATGTTTCTGTTGGATGCTACATTGAGTGGTATGCTGGGGTACACCAGCTTGGATCTAACCAAGCTGATGTATAGCATTTTTTTGTTAGCTATTGATAGGTTTCTAAATCGATGGAGTTTGTCTAGTTCGGTTTTTGCGTGTCCAATTCTGGTCCTCACGTGCTTGCTCATTCCGGAACTGGAGAGTCCGAATCCGAGAATAGACGCGCGAGGAGAGTAGTCAATATCAGAGTTTCCTATTTTGAAAGGGGCGGTGCGATGTCTTCCTATTGCAGTTGAGCCTGTTTTGTGTAAAATATACCTGCCTCCACGCGAGCTCTCGCTTGAGCTTGAACCCAGGGCCTCGACGAAAGAAAAAAAACGCCGTATAAAGTAAGCTAGCGACTTGTAGTAAATGGTCGCCATTAAAAACCTGTGTTTTGATCTTCATTTATTAACCCTCGGAGTTAGACGGATGCAATGCAAAGTCCATGAAAGAGGGAATTATTAGCCTGTATTATTGCACATAGGGTAGGACTCTCCTAAGATCAACTTCCTATATTTGGAAGAACTTTCATCGCAGTAGACGGTAGTAGTGCGCCAAAAGACAGTTTCACACCGATAGCGATACTATGTTACCTCCACGTTATTCTACGAATCTTCACATCGAGAGCGATCTCAGTTAGCTACTTTGCAGATGTTTCGAGAGACGGGTAACGTCGGTGCAGCAAAGGAGGCAGTACTCCGGAGGAGTTACTAATACTTACTGTAACCATGACTAATGAGGGAAATAAAACAAATGTAAAATCATCAAAGTTGGGTGAATACCATCACCTTGTTCATCTTCAATTACAGGCTTTCTTGGTGTAGAAGGGTGGCTGAAAAAGCGTTTGGAATATATAGTTGACAATGGAGAGTATTCTGATGTCCATTCCAATGAAAACTAGAACCGACATATTTACTTGTCAAAACAAAAGTTGCCATGCACAATTTTCTAAGATCAGCTGAGCAAGAAACCTCTTCCTCTAACTTCACTCCTTAAACAGAAGTTGGATGATAATAATGTTTGATCAAGGATGAAATCATGAAGCGGCTAAGTGAATGCTTACTTGAAGTACGGAACTTACTCCTGAAATAGGTCACATTGGAAGAAGTATGTAAGAGCTTCCTGGCAGCTGGTATGGTCAGTCGTCGTTAAGGATTTTTTTTAACAGGAATCCTTATTTTGCTTTTTTACTTTTACTGCTGTATAGAATATACATTATATGCACATGCATTTTTTTTTACTTTTCACAGGATATATATTTACATCAAGCAGTAAAAGCCAACAAATTATTACAATCTAAGTTAAGAGTCTTATAACAATCTTCTCTCAACAGCCGCCCTTCTGGGTCACGTCCCTTTAGCCTTCTTTAGACATGTCATATAACCACGCATATTTCTGTACTTTCTCGATTAACTTCTCCATTGCTTCCAGTACTTGAAGTCTCCTCCTTTATTGCTAAGTCACACTTGGGAGAGCAGGTTGCGGACTGTTGGCAGCTTGCCAAGGTTTGCAAGTTTGCATGCAGGCGGCAATTGGGGAAGCTATACGAGCAACGTCCCAAGCGTGGCTCGTATCCCGTCCGTACGGCATCAATGAAAATAAGAGAAGAGATTAAAAGCCACGTGGTTTTATATCAACAGCATAACGTCCGTAACATAGCATCACTCCCTGTGCGAAAAAGTAGTTTACAGGCGTGGTTCGATGAACCGTTTCATTCGTCCCAGACTATGAAGTTTTCTAATTGGAATCTATTTTGACTGCACATTCGTTGGATAGTTTTTCGAGCTGTATTTTTCTCAGGAAAATGAATTTCTTATACTTATTCAGATTAGGTTAGATAGTACTACATTAGGTCAATACTAATTTCACTATTTTAACCTACCAATCTCATCCGACATGAATGAAGAGCAACTGGACAAACGGCGGGGAAAGAGGATTCACAAGAAATTCGAGCTACTGGAAACATTAGGCTTAAGCTATTCCAAATATTCATTTTTTTACGGTTCTCTTTCCTACCAGTCTCGGCAACTAAAATTTTACTGATCACTGATTGATACTCTTATCAATTCCATGTTTAACACAGTAGGTATGCTTCTCATGCAACCGGAGTTGTCTTTATTCATGCTCTTAATCGTTTTGAGTCGTTATTTTCTAAGAATCCTTCGGATTGTTGTTACGCTCAATTTTCGCCTATATTAAGTTTGTAAAAAAGATATGGTATATGATAAGAACCCATCCATCCTATTGTTTAATCTTGGTGAAGTCGATTCTAGGCTAGGCTGTTCTTGTCTGAAATCTGAGAATTCCCTTTCATATACTTTCCGGATCAGACTTATTATAATTATTAGTGGTCAGCCTATGAAACAAACCTAACCTAGGTTAGGTCATGCTTTGTTGTATATTGTATATAAAATAGTATATGTGGCTGTGTAGGTCGTACACTAAAGGAGGGCCAATATAATTTAACGTAATACAAGGCACTATATATATATATATATATATATATATATATATATATATATATATATATATATATATATATATATATATATATATATATATATATATATATATATATGCTGGATACCATTTTATTTTTTACCATTGGGCGAGTTAATCCAAAGCATGAAAAAGAACTAGGAAAAAACATGAAAGAATGGACGAACAGAAAAAAATGAGCAGGTTGAAAAAGAATTATTTTACAATTCATAAGCTCTTAATGCCCGTGCTCGGGGAATCACACTAGAAACTCCAGGCAACATAAGATCAGTATGACCGACACAAGAAAATATGTAGGAACTGAATCCAGCTAGCGAGAATATTAGCAAAGAGCTTTTCTTCATTCGCACGCTAATTAAGTTTGCTTAACATGAAAACCTCCGAAATATTGAAATTAATCAAAGAAGTTAAAGTAGAATCTGCAATGAAATGCGAAGCAATTTAAGCCGAGAAAGGATAAAAAAAATACAAAAAATTTATGCATAGAATAATTCACATTTAGTGGCATTTTATAGCCCCCAGTTGTCTTTTTACCAATACGGGGGACGGTCAATAGGTTTTGCGAATCGGTAGGGCAAAACAGAGGAAGGGGGATGGCTGTTTGTGGGGGTGTTAGGACAAGTTATGACAAGTCAGGACCTGCAGCCGCACGCTCCTGCATCGTCTATTTAAGAAGCAGTAGCTGATCGAAGATCGTCAGTCACAAATTTGTCAACAATGGACAAGGTTGAGCACTGCGCAGTGATCAAATTTTTGACCAAGGAAGGCAAGAATGCAAAAAAGAGATCCATGAACACATGGTTGCAGTGTACACCGACACCGCCTCTTCCTATGCAACCATTGCTCGCTGGAATAGGGAGTTCCGCCATGGTCGTGAGTCCCTTGAAGATGACCCCTGTCCAGGACGCACGTCAGACGTGACCAACGAGAACAATGTGGCCTGTGTGGAGAGGATGATCTAGGAAAATCGACGGGTGAAGTTCGAAGAAATCGAGCGAGAACTTGGAATATCACATGGAAGTGTTAAGAACATCATCCATGACAATTTGGCCATGACCAAGGCCTCTGCCCGTTGGGTCCCTAGAAACCTCACGCCCCATGATCGACTTCAATGTCGTCAAAGTCCACAAGGCCAGAGTTGCACAAGCTGCCCTGCGCGAGTGCGGATTCGAGGAGCGCAACCATCCCCCCTACAGTCCAGATCTGGCCCCTAGCGACTACTTTTTATTCCGCCAGCTCAAGGCTGCACTGCGTGGACGCCGGTTTGGGGACGATGAAGATGTCCAGCTCGCCGTCCAGGAGTGGATTGAACAGCAGTCGGGAGATTTCTGGTTGTCGGGAATTCGAAGCCTCAGGGACAAGTGGCGCAAGTGCATTGAAGTCGAGGGTAGTTATATTGAAAAATAATAAAACATTTTTCCTCATATCTCGTTTCCTTATATCCGAATTGCAAAACTTA
>OZ018326.1:134423938-134426438 GCA_963969495.1 Ceratothoa steindachneri
TCAATTTCACATCAAATAAGAAATTGGAGACGCGTTTCTCTCAAGCTCGAAGACCAGCGTGAGCTGAGGTAAGAGTTGGTGAGAAAAACCG
The DNA here is from genome assembly GCA_963969495.1 of Ceratothoa steindachneri. Taxonomy (NCBI): domain Eukaryota; kingdom Metazoa; phylum Arthropoda; class Malacostraca; order Isopoda; family Cymothoidae; genus Ceratothoa; species Ceratothoa steindachneri. Next base: position 134,424,030 of record OZ018326.1, read on the forward strand.
TTGGAATAAGAACCCTCCTGGGCCCGTCCACAAGCCCCCCCCCCCTCTCCTACCCCTACCCCAGTGGAGTGACGAGGTATAAATAAGAAACACTTTGGAAAAACGAGGTAGAATATGTCATTCTCCAGGCTACGAAGTCCCCGGATTAAGACCGGGCTACCAAGACTGGACAGGTAGATTACTTGAGTCGCCAGACTACGAAGTCCCCTGCAAGAGAGGCAGGGCTGCCTAAGGGGCCTAGAAGCAGCTCATCTTCGAGCTAGTCCCTGGTTATCAAAACGAACGTTAAGTTAACTTGGTCAAGTTCAACTTACTCTCGTCAGAGAGACTCCATATCTGCTGCATCCTAAAGACCAGGGATATTCCTCGTCCTTGAGGAATTAAGAAAAGAAGAGGAAAAAAGCTACCCCTCGAGCCCGTTACCTGGTGGCCACACCAAACTCGTAAGTTAACTTGGTTGAGGAACCAAGTTCAACTTATTCTCGTCAGAGAACCCCCTCCCCCCCTTCTATCCTGGTGTATCCCAAAACACAGAGATAGGCCTCGCCCTTGAGGAAGACTGGAACTAAGAAGAAGCTCATCCTCGAGCTAGTTCCTGGTTACCTAATCGACCTGTAAGTTAACTTATTCTAGTTCAACTTATTTTCGTCAGAGAAACTCCTCCTCCTCGATCCTCGCCCTTGAAGACCCCCCCTCCCCCCGAGTACAGTCCTCGCCCATGAGGAATTACGTAACGGAGAAAAGCTTCCCCCCTCGAGCCCGTTACCCGGTGGTCACACCGAACTCTAAGTTAACTTGGTTTAAGAACCAAGTTCGACTTACTCTCGCCAGAGAGGCCCCGCCTACCTTGGTGCCGCCTAAAGCACCGTGATTGTTCTCCCCCTTGAAGACTTCCCCCCCATTGAATACCGTGTGGACCCCCATCTGCTACACTCGCCAAAGTACCTCGTGATCTCGACTACCTCGATCTGGCCGGTCGGCACGCGTCTTGGAGACAATAACATTCCTGAGGTATTTAAACTCCAGTAGAGACAATTAGCCTATCTCTTGTATATTGAAGTGCGTATCGAATTTAGCCAATTTTAGAGGGTCAAGTTAATTGAAGTAATTATTGTGTATTTTAATATTCGTAATATCTCTGTGGTTCATGTTTTGTTTTTGTATAGTAAATTGTTAAAGTTAAAATATAAGTTTATTTGGAGAATTCCTGTATGTTTCCTTCTTATCCTTACGTGATGAAATGGCTCTTCCTTAAAAACAACAAAATTAAACTCTTAGAACAAAGCCTACTTCATCAAAGAAGTATATCACGACCACAAAGAATACCACGACAAAAGTGGTGTCAGGTGTGGAGTGATCAAAAGGAGCATTCTCCTACATCTACCAACCCATCACTTTCCCGTATGTATGGTCTGCCAAAAACCCACAAAAGAGGAACGCCACTCCGACCTATTATATCGCGTATCGACTCTCATGCATACAAACTCTCGAAGGGATAACCCTCCCTTCTTGCTGACGCTGTTGGATTGACTTCTCCTTCACACATTCCTCTGACTTCATTGAAAAATTTAGGAAAATCAACATAAAAGGAAGCCGCTTAATAAGCTTTGATGTAGACAGCCTGTTCACTAATGTCCCAGTTAACGAAGTTCTTCATGTTATATCTAAGGTATTAGATAATCAATAATTAAACCTCCCTCTAGGCAAATATAAAATTATAAATCTTGTTAAACTTTGTGCTATTGACAATGTATTTATCAACGATATGTTTTTTTTCTCCTTTATCGCCCCCTATTATGTAACCTTTTTATGGAACATTTCGAATATCATTACTTCCTTCTGTAGTTCCCCATCATAATTTTGTATGGTATAGGTATGTAGATGATGTCATACCGATTTGGCCTATAAATAGTTTAAACTTATTTGACAATTTCCTTAAAAGTCTTAGCGACCTCCATCCCACTATCAATTTTAAAGTAGAGTGGGAAAAAGATAATTGTATATCCTTTCTTGATGTAAAAATTAAGTCATTGACAAAATTAGCTTCACTGTCTACCGAAAACCAACCCATTCTAACTCTTATATCCATTTCTTTTCTCATCATGATATTAACATTAAGCGAGCTGTTGTATCAGGTGTTTTTGAGAGCACTTAGGATATGTGACCCTTGCTTTCTAGAAGACGAGATTATATATATAACCTGCAGTTTCATTGAATTAAATTATCCCCTCCACGTGATCAATGAAAGTTTATCTAAAGCAAAATCTACTCATTACCGTCCCAAGGATAAAAACAAACTTAATAATACGAAGTGTCTATTATCCCTCCTTTTTTCTCCTCTCCTCAAAGGAGTGAACAAAGTTATTTGCCCAGGCCTAACCACATTTAAATACCCTTTTTCCATCCTTA